>JAMYHI010000019.1:0-103467 GCA_025531525.1 Pichia sp. P7020A
TGCATACTTCAAAATCTTCTGAGAAATATTTATTCGCTAGTTTTGATAATCTAGACTTGAGATCTTTTAGCTCTCATCTGATAAGTCAGTTTTGGCTTTAACCATCACTTTCACCACACGCGGTCTCCACATATTTCAATTTTTCGGTTTTGTTACGCGTACAGTACAGAGATGCATCTAACGCATTTTTGAGCATGACCGTTCTGCTGGATTAATCAGGAAATCGTCAAAGTGGCAAAAATAGCCAAGAATATTTATCATAATAAATCGCAAAGTTTGTGGAATCGTCTTTTAATATTTACGCAAGGTTAGAGATCTAGATAAGAAAGAGCTGAGGAGAGAGATCATGGACTACGAGCAGTCGACTGAAAAGATAAATGAAACTGGACGTTTGCAATTCGTAAAAGGAAAGAAGGTGAAATTAAAAGAATATTAGATGTGAATAAAATAACAGCTTGGCTGTGTTACAACCCTGATTACCGCCACATATTTATGCGAGGGGTTGTAGCTTGATTCCATCTCTTAAAGTGTCTCTTGTGCTACCTTCACCGTACTTAGAATAGCCAAGATAGCCAATGTTTGAGCCCATGACATAGAATGTGTCTCTGTTGTAAGCGGTTATTTCAAGGCCCTTCTTGACTCTCTCCACCAAATCTGGATTAGAAGTGAAGTATCTACCAACAGCGATGAGGGTACGATCATTCTTATTGACTGCTGGTTCCAGTCTGTCGATGTGCCGGGAATCTAAGTAACCACCAGCTCTAATGATGACACCCTTCCAGATGAGTTCAGGCCAAGTAAAGTCGACATTAGCTGCTTCTGAGTTATCATGGCCACTGGGGAATCTAGGTTCCACGAGGGAGATGTATGCGAGTCTCTTTCCTTCCTTTGCTCTTCTCTCTAATTCACTGAGAAGGTAACCCCAGGTAACAATCGGGTTGATTTCAGCCTTGTAACCAGCACCACCTTGATATTCTGCGTATGGCGATACTCTGATGGCAACTCTTTCTGCACCAACTGCCTCGATGATGGCATCGACAACTTCAAGAATAAATTTTGCTCTGTTTTCGATAGATCCACCATACTCATCAGTTCTCTTGTTTGAGATTTGTTGTAAGAACTGATCGAGTAAGTATTGGTGAGCAGCATGAATTTCCACAATATCAAAACCAGCCTCATCGACAGCACGCTTTGCAGATGCTGCGTACTCTTTAATCATTGCCTTGATTTCTGGAATGGTAATTTCACGTAATTCGTTACCTGCGTCCTTTGCTGCCTTCTCACTTGCCTCATCAAAATAAATAGCGGACGGTGCAACGAAGGGTAAGTTACGCTTCTTTAGTGCCAATGGGTCTGCAGTTCTACCCAAATTCCAGAGTTGAGCTGCAATTAAGGTACCCTTAGAATGAACGGAATCGGTGATCTTTCTGAATGCCTTGACTTGAGCTGGAGTATAAATCATTGGGGCATTCTCAAAGAGACCGAATTCCGGAGCTGGGAAAGTAGCTTCAACGATTAGCAATCCACCGTTGTTCTCTGCTCTATCGGTGTAGTATTCCAGCATGGAATCTGTCGCAACAAAGTCTTCGGAGTTTCTGAAACGAGTGGTAGGTGCATGCACGAGGCGGTTTTTCAAAATCACTGGGCCAACCTTGATTGGCTCGAACAAGTTGGAGTTTGCTAGTGATTTTGGTGGGACTGAGGAGCTCACTGTAATAGAGGATTCTTCTTTCATTGTTTTCGAGGTGGGTTTGAGGTGGAGTTTAGTTTGGGTTTTATTGAAGCTAAGCTCTTTTCTCTTGCCTTAAGAAGATAAATGTTTGAACCGAAAACATCGAGGCCATTATCAGAAAGTTAGTGGGAGCGTGACTGATATTTATATCCTCTGTATCCGGTCAAAGCGTCATTAAAATGATTGTGGATAGATTGTGGATAGATTGTGGATTATTAATGGTAGGAAGTAACAGATGATTATTAATTGGCCCCACGAAGACAACCATGAGGTTGCGATAGCCATTATTTCGACCATCTGTCTGGCATATGCACGCTACCTATTTGGGTAAGTTAAGCGATTCTTCTTATCGAGCCCGATACGGCTGAAATTTATTTTTCTGGGGACGTTGAATTGACGGGCGCTGCTCAAAGATGTTACATGTTACATTCCGGAGTTCGATGATGGGCCTTTTTGCCAGGGCTGGACTGCCAGATGCGTATGCAAAAGAAATGACGATTGATTGCATGCTCTATCTTAATTACCTGACTCGTGGCACTAGATTCGATACCTGGCAAATCCTGCTGGTAGGACGACTCCACTATATTTCCCAGAACACTAGTTTTTTCTGCATGCTGAAAAGTGATGGTTTTATCCGATTGGCTAACTTATCATATATGCAAGAGCAAAAAGGCCTCATGTCTAGATTATCTGAACTAGTGAAAATGTTTTCTCAGGAGATTCTGAGGTATGTATTGTTTTCCGATGAATAACATTGATTTCTTTTTCCTCACAGTGAAAAGTCCTAGCATTTTCCCAAGAACTAGAATTGACTATAGAGATCCACATGTTTTCTGTGTAAGTTACCAATTCTCTGGTGGATGCCAGGTTTCTTATCTTAGCATACACTTTCCGTGATACTTTCCGCGCCATATTAACCATACTCATAGTACCCATCTCCGGTTATCCATGTTCCTGTTTTTCTTTCATGTGTCTAATCCTGCTCGAAATCAACCGCATCTTCAAGACCGACTCTAAATTATGCACCTGATTTGAAATGTTTCAACTGCCATTGGTCCAGTAAATCAATCACAATTTTCGTCACAGGTATATCAAAATTTATTGATACAAGATATCCTTAGACGGCATCTTCATGTACAGAAAAACCATACTGTTGGAGGTACCTTTAAGATTTTTATGCCCTTTCAGTTTTATATCCCCCAACAGCACCTTATGCAATGCGCCCAAAGTCCTTTTAGGTCTGAAGTCACCCGAATGTTCATAGCTACCAATTGGTCTTCATTATCATCTATAAGAACTATTATTTCCACCTGAGCTACACTAGTACATGCACCATATGTCTTATCTAGTACTTGATATGTCAAGATAGAATTGATCAAGGCTTGTTACATTCTCTATATGTATGTCAAAAAGGTTAAAAGTATAGAATGAACCACTCAACAGACTATATGAAAGGATAAGTGTAGTAATCGGCTCGTAGACCTCATGTGATGGCACGCCCTAACTCTCATCTTTCATAGTTGATTAATTAGATACCTACACATGGTTGCACAGGTTACTCCAATTCCTTAATGATGTAAGAACACAGTAGTGAGAAATGATATTATGAGTTCATTTTTGAGCATTATTGAGCTTTTGTTGTTTTCCTTTTGACAAAACTTTAAATGGATACTACTCAGAGACTTACTGGACACCAACAATTACTATACGCACATCAAGGGGCCAAAGTTTATTAAGTTGAAATGGGAAAGTTAATCTCAAAACTCCTAAGTTATTGGCATGGTGTGGACAACCAATTTACTTTTTCTCATACAGAAAGGTGTGCTTGTGACAGCTTCATCTTTGTCAAGCCAATCGATGGGATGTTGTGATTAATGAACCTGGCATAACTCATTATGTGTGCGTGTAAGAGAAAAAAGACATAATAATTGATTCGGCACATAGTAGGAGTACTAAGCTGGGAGGCAGATGAGATTTGGCCATGGAGAAACTCCCACAGAATTGTAGTAACTCTGCAATCGTTGGGATAGGAGATGGAGTTTAGAGTAACGTGCTCACAAAGGCACGACTTGTAGAATGTATTATACAGCCGAACGGCGTTGAACGCATATAAGAAGTATTTCAGATGATTCAAGTCGAATATTGGTGAAGCTTCTATAAAACTTTTTTAACCGATGAATTGAAAACTTGTGATCATTCCAGCTTCGGGTGATTTTGAAAATGTTGGAGACCTTCTTTGGGTGGAATTTCTTAGCGAGGAAGTTCAAATCTTCAACAATTGTGATAATGCAACGCTCTTCCGCTTGGAGGCTGGTCACGTGACATATAGGCATTAAAAATACGTGAAAATTTTGAAGGTCCGTAGATCCCTTTGTAGCTCAGTTGGAAGAGCGCGAGACTGTAATGTTACAAGACATCTTGAGGTCCCTGGTTCGATCCCGGGCGAAGGGAACTTAATCTGCCCTGTCAAAGGCATCAATTTCCCCAGCTTTGGTGGCCCAGCTGGTTAAGGCGTCAGTCTCATAATCTGAAGATCGCGAGTTCGAATCTCGCCTAGAGCATTGCGAAAGGAAATTGGTGTTTGGGGTGGATTTACTTTTTTTGGTTTTCGTATAACATGTGGGATCTTTCAAGTCAAGATCTTACATTATCTTTTTGAGTATTGAACAGTTATTACTGAGTATAGAAAACTTTTTACAGCCCTTTTAATGTATTCATTTGTTGTCTACGTTGTAGGCCAGCTACGTCGCATTATTATTTAAGGTTCTTCACTCACCAATGAGCTAATTCGTCGCTTGTACTTATCCAAGACGGTCAAGGTTATGGGCCTTTTGGAATCATAAGCTTTGAAAGATAAAGAGTAACGTTTCGTCAACCCTTCACCAGTGTTATTCCAGCAATTGCCATCCTTTAGAGAGTACATTTCACCGAAAAAGTCATCGTCCTCGGTGGAGAGGAGAGAGAGTGTATCTCCACGTTCGCTTTCCCTCAGCAATACCGATTTCTCAAAGTTTTGTAAGCTTGCATTTAGGTCGGAGTCGAGATCAAGATCCGGCTCTTCAACTTCAGCTCCTGCCTCAATGAGAAGGTCGTCATCCAAGTCAGGATCAATGTTCAAGCCTGCCAATTGTTCAATGCCTCCATCTTGCAGAATATCAGAGTGCACTTCAAGTGTGGGTGTGGGGTGCTGATAGTGCTTACCGGGTTGAGCAGAGTAGTTAGCCAAATCACTTGGAGAATGTAAATGAGATGTATTTACGCTAGACATTTCATTGTTGAATTTCAGCAATATTGAAGATGTCACGGATGTGGTCGAAGCAGAATTGGGCCTAACCGGCGTCGGCTGATGAATGGGTATGGTGGCTATGTCGCGGTCATGCTCAATCGCCGATTGAATGCTTTCGTCAGAGTCATTGTGGAGAAACGATTTTAGTATTATTGGACTTGCACTTGTGTTTGAGATTGTCATTGCGTTAGTTGGTGCGTGATATATGTCAATATCGTTTGTGGACTTTTCGGAAGCAATAAATGTTGTGAATGGTGATTGTAATGTGTAATCCTCTATTAGATCTATTTTGAACACTGCTATTGAGGAGACTAGTGCCTGGAAAGTTTCGATTGTTGTAGTATCCTCTGTATTCAACGTGAGTCTCCAATATCGTACTGGGTTCTTAAGTGGTATAATGAATGTATTATGATTTATTTTGATGAATTTTGAAGATGGCATTATCGGGTGAGTTAAAGAACCACAGGTGAGGTAATTGAGGGATGCGTTCATCTGGTATATCTGAAACTTCCCCTGCGATATCAGGCTCGATTTGGAGTTGTTCGTTCGCACTACCGAGTGAATACTATTTTTGGTCTCGCCTATCATGGAACGTTCAGAGATGTTCTTATATACTGCAATTTCAGACTCTTGTAAATCAAAAAGTACTTTCCTATTGTCCTTCTTGGAGTGGATGTGTGTTTGTGATTGATCGTTGGCGCCTCTCTGTTTTTCCGAGTGTCTCGTTGACGTTTTCAAGAGCCGCCTGAACGGGTTCCTGCTCTTTGGCAGCGCTTCCTTCGGGCCTGCCTGCATCGGAATAGTGATAAGAAGTACCGACTGTGTGCGGACAGTTTCAAGTGAAGGATGGCAATGTGCTGTGTTGTGCCAAGTACTCAGTAGTAAGAAGTAAGAAGTAAGGAGAAGACCTGCAGCTTGTTGTTGATGCTAATTTGAGAACTCCAATTTTTCGCTCCTCGCTCTGTACATAATAGAGATGGAGAGCTGGACAAACAGAAGAGCCGCCAGCAGTGAGAAGGAGGAGTGATCCATCACAGAGGGACAGGGAGCAGTAGCTACAGGACAATGAGCACGGAGAAGCGATTGAGAGACATGGTGGCCATGTTGCCACCGATTTTCGGAGGACATGCAGGGTCAGCGCATGGGTTAGCAACACGAGAATCACAGGTAGTGCCGATGAGCAGTAGCATCGTCTTGGGGAAGCAATATGAGACACAGCAGACACAGCAAGAAGTGGCTGACTCAGATGTGAACAGCATCGACAGTACAGAGAGCAATGGAAGTGGTAGTGATAGTGATAGTGATAGTGATGGTGCGTATGAAGAGGCGAACGAGACGGCAGAGATCTTCAGGGATATGGCTCAGAGAGACATATTACATGGTGGGAAAAGGAAACTTGCTACTTCCAATGTGACTATGCTGGAGTCAGAACATTCAGGAGGATCATCATCACGCACGTCGATATCGATAACGAACTTGTCGAAGAAGCTTAGTTTAAAGCGCAATTACTCCCTACCAGAGCAATTCAATAAATTCAGTGACAAGTTAAAGCCAAAGCCAAAGAACAGAAACAAGAACAGGAACAGATCCGTCTCTACTGGTTCAGGATCGCTTTTCGGCACAAACTCTCTCAACACCAGTGCAGTTAGCGCGTCACATTATACACACACATACGGACAGAACGACCACAGGGACATATTGAAGGACTTGAATTTGAACTTGCACCTTTTAGACTTGGACGATCGCTCAGAGATGAGAGCCAAGACACCGGATATCGACTTCAGCATGGATGTCGTAGCAGCACCGCCGCCAGATATTGCCGACGAGTACTTCCACCACCGGAAGCACACCCACGCATACCGTGGACTTGCTCCATCTTCGAGCTCGTCTCTACCCATGCCCCCATCACTATCACCAGCACCAGCACCAGCACCGACAACAGCACCTTCCCTCTCAATGCCGGCGGGCTGGCACCTGAACGGCGGCGTCCTCCAGGAGTAGATGATAACAGAAAACAGAAAACAGAAACCCCCCACAGCCCACAGCCCACAGCCGCGGCAAGGGAATTGAATTTGCGATGACCCAGTGACTAGTGACCCGTCTCCGATGCGCCGGAGTTGTCTCTCTCTCTGCGCTGCGCTTTGCGGAGTCCAACGGTCGGAGCACGGGACCGGGGTCACCAATCTGTCAGCGAAGGGAGCGAAAGACCCCACCATGACGGGGTTCCTGTACACTGGATGTCTATAAGAGAAGCTCGTTCCCTCATCCAGTAGAGATGGGTGTGGCCGGCAGTGAGAAGCATTGCCACATGAAACTACCCCCCCTCAGATTATAGTATAGCATCACAATACAATACAACATAACAACAATGCCCACATTCCAACATCAGAAGGAGCTTCCTAAACTCCCAATACCTCCCCTAGAGGACTCCATCCGTCGCTATTTGGATGTCTTGGAACCACTACAGACCAAGGCCGAACATGAGAAGAGTATTGCAGCATGCGAGAAATTCATTAAGACTACTGGCCCAATCTTACAGGAACAACTAGTTCAGTATTCCAAGACTAGAGATTCTTATATTGAACAATTTTGGTTTGATTCTTATTTGAATTATGATTCACCGGTCGTTTTGAATTTGAATCCCTTCATCATGATTGAGGACGATCCCATTCCTGGTGAATGTAACTGGATTGATAGAGGTTCCGAATTGATGTGCTCCACACTCAGATTCATCAATGCCATGAGAAACAATACTTTACCAGTCGATTACGTTAGAGGTGGCGTGCCATTGGATATGGATCAATACAAGAGACTGTTTGGATCTGCCAGAATCCCAACCTCCAATGGATGCGTTCTACAGACAGACAAATTTTCAAAGCATATCGTCATCATGGTAAACTCCCAATTTTACTGGTTCAATGTTCTGGATGATGATAATAATCTCATTCTCACGCAAGAACAAATTAAACTCAATCTCAAATCCATCATTGAAGATTCAGAGAGTTTGGATTTGAAAGATATCGCAAAGTCCAGCTTTGGCGTCCTCACGACGGAAAATCGTAAAGTCTGGTCCAATTTGAGAACAAAGCTCAATAGTGATAAGATTAATAAGGATATTTTGAAGACCATTGATTCTGCATTGTTCTGCCTCGTTCTCGATGACATTGAAGTTGGTGATGATATGGATAAAATGTCTCAGAACTTCCTCTGTGGTAAAAGCATTCTCAAAGATGGTATCCAAGTTGGAACTTGCACAAATCGTTGGTATGATAAGCTGCAGTTGATTATCACCAAAGATGGTAAGTCGGGTATCAATTTCGAACACACAGGTGTCGATGGTCACACGGTCTTGAGATTTGCAAGTGACATTTACACTGATTCCATTTTGAGATTTGCGAAAACAATCAACAAGGATTCTCCATCCATTTTCAACGATTCTCTTTCAACTGTTATCAAGGATAAGGGTGCCATCAATTCAGAACCTCCAAGGAAACTCGAATGGAACTTGACCAACGACTTGAGCTTGGCCTTGAGATTTGCAGAGACTAGATTGAGTGACTTGATCCATCAGAATGAGTTCTCAACCTTGAATTTTACAAAGTACGGTATGGAGAGAATTAAGAAAATGGGAATGTCACCTGACGCTTTTGTTCAAATGAGTTTCCAACTCACATATTACTCATTGTACGGTAAAGTTGAGTGTACCTACGAGCCAGCTATGACGAAGAAATTCTTACATGGTAGAACTGAAGCTATCAGAACTGTCTCCAATGAGTCCAACAAGTTTGTCACAAAATTCCTTACTACTGACGTTGATCCAAAGACGAAAATTCAACTCTTGAAGGATGCATGTGCTCAACACAGTGCTAGAACTAGGGAATGCTCCAATGGTCTCGGTCAAGATAGACACTTATATGCGCTCTTCTGCATTTGGAAACGGTACTATGGGGATTCCAATCCATCATCAGCGAACAATTCTTCCGATAATGACTCCGATTCAGACTCTGATAACTCAACCATTGATTTCAATCATTTACCAAGCACCGTTGAATCCGTTGACCAGCTTCGTGAAATTCCTTCTATTTTCTCTGATGAAGGTTGGGACAAATTGAATACAACTATCATTTCAACTTCAAATTGTGGTAATCCGTCATTGAAGATTTTCGGATTTGGCCCAGTTAGTGAAAACGGATTCGGTATCGGTTACATCATCAAGGATAACAGAATAAGTATTTGTGTTAGTTCTAAACATAGACAAACTCAGAGATTCACGAGTACCTTAGAGACCACTCTTTCCCTCATGGAGCAAACATTCAGAGATGCATTTGATACAAAGCCACATCCAGAAGAGCCTGAAGGAATGAGTAAATTGCTAGGTGGATACCCAAGCTACTCCGTCGATGCAACATCAGACTCCATCAAAACAAAAGAGGGTGAAAACACGGAAAAGAAACTCTTCACCGCCAAGGAGATTGGACGAAAGTTGCGATTCTCAGATTATTGATCAGCTAGCCTGCACATTATCAAACCAACACTGCTATACCTTTTACTTCACTAACGACTTTTTTCTTGTATTCTTTATTATCTATCCTTCAACACGCGCATACATAACTAAGTACCTACGTGTAGCATCTCGAACAGGCTACTTGGCCTCTTCTGCCAACTGTCGCACAACGTGTGGATCTGGATTGTACAGCCTCACAACGAGGTATCTACCATGGTAGTTGAATCCTGAAAGTTTTTCCACTGCAAGATTTGCAGCCTTCAATGTTGTGTAGGTGACGAAAGCTTGTCCTTTCACATCGATGGAACTAGTGTTGGAATTTGATGTGGGTGCTCTCACTTCTTGAATGTTACCAAATTGTCCCATTAGCGCATAAAGGTCTTTTGGATTGTGCGAGAATGGTAAGTTTTTGATGTGCACTATTGGGAATTGCATTGACATTCTGAGGTAGAGTCTTATGTATTTTGGCTATTGTGTAAGTGAGGGCTTTGTATGCTGTTAAGAAAAGAACTGAAATGCGGGAAGAGAAAGAAGTTGGAAGTAAGAAGTAAGAAGATCAGAGAAATGAGGCGAGAAACCTAAAAAACATGTTTTGTTCACGAAGGTTCACAACTTTACACTACACAGTGTTGATGAAAAGTAAACAAGGCTACAACACAGTCTGTTTAGATTACGAGAGTCAGTACACGATTGCCCCCTCTAGTGAATGGAAGACATGAATGACGCTGCAGATTTCATAGATTCTCAGAAGATTATCTATGAGTTGAAACCTCGACCATATCGGAATGTGCCAACAAACCCAGAAGGTTTTAAAGAGGCGAGACCTTTAACTTCGAAAGAGTTGAAGAGAACTGGCCAAATACCCTTTGTCAGACTACTTGGAGGTAGAGAACCATTGTCGAACTTGAAGATACGATATGAATTATACAAGAAGAATTGGAGTCGACAGATGCATGCTATTAACGCGGTTTTGATGAAGACAGATAGGTTCAAATTTAGATCATTGAAGGAATTCTTAAATACACCACAAGGAGGAGATAATACGAAAAGAAAGCTCGAGAAACGATTGACTACAGCATTGCTCAATCTGGGATCTAACATTTCCAATCATGATAGATTGTTGGGGAATGTATGCAAATATTTGCGAGAGGATGAGAATGTGTGTTTAGTGAAAATCAACCCAAATGTGTGTTTTAACATACAGAAAATAGTACGCAGGATTGAGGATACTGTCGCATGCAAATTATATGAGTTGGAACATAGCAATCGTGGGAAAAAGAGAAAAACTACCAATAATGACGGTAGTCCACGCAAACGACGCATCATCGAGGCTGACACAGATACATATGTTCCACCTACCAGGGTGGACGATGACTCTGAGAATGAGGATGACACTGATATGATATTACAGATGAATAACAACTTTGACGTCTTGCCTACTAAGATTGAGAGAGGAAAGTTTGTGGATATTGAGGATATGCTTGAAACATTTCGCAAGAAGAATGTTAAACTTGTGGTGCTCATACAAAATGCAGATGCCATGAGCTCAACGCTAATTGAACGGACACTTACAGTCTTGCACAAATACTGTCAGACATCTGCTACATATGGTATCATTGGAATTTCTACACCATTTATTATTTTCCAAGAGAAGATCCCGAGTATGCTCATTGGGAAGTTGGAAACCCAAAGTTTTGCCATTGATAATTCCAAGGAGACCATCGATCAGATCATGGAGGATTTACTTTTGAACATCAATGAAACTTACAACTCTTTGATTTTTGATCCGAAACTAGTGCTCAAGTTTTTGAGTAAGCGTGACGTTATGAGTATTCAACAATTCACAAATTATATGAAAATGATTTACATGAGACACTATTTCAGTCAGCCGTTATCAGTTTTTTGGACAAATGATTTTTCTCGAATAGATCTAAGGAAGACTTATTTTGAAATTTTCAAAACCTTGCCATCTGTCATTGAGAATAGTGATGTTATAGAGAAAAGACATTTAATAGGTATTGCAGAGAATAACGTTGAGATAATTGGTGATATGTTACGTACAAATTTGAACAAGTTAATCAATTGGAGATATGAATTTAGGAATTTGATTGATTTCCTCAATTTTGCACAAGCTTCACTATTAGAGCAGAAAATATGGAGTAATAACCTTGAACTCTTTCAGCTTCTGTTTGAGAAATATTATCAGTTGCGAGATTCCGAAGAGAACTGGAATGATAATACAGATGAAATGAGAAATACATTGAACGTGGTCGACACCCCAGCAGATGTGAAGAAGTCACCAACAAGGAGACGTAAACGCAAATCGAGTAAGAATGATCGGATATCAGCCTTAGTTTTAACACAGTTTTTACAACCGTTATGGGATAAGATTAAGGAACACGAGAATGAATCTGTTATTTCATTCCATAAGCAGCTCACTCACGACGCTCAATTCAAGTTCATAACTGATAATGAACATTATCCATACAGATATGGATATATGAAGCCTGAACGACTCATTATGTCCATCCGAATGGCATTGAGGGAACAGATCATTGATCTTGATTTAGATTCGCAAGCATTTAGGGAGATTTGCGTTGTTCGTGAGGACACCATTTCGAAGATTCATGATGGGTTTGAACCATGTTTAAGAGAAAATTGTCTGGCGAATTTAGATGAGCCGGGGAAATCATTGTTTGATTCACTTCACTGGGTGAATCCTGTGATAAAGACTGAAAAGGAGGAAGTAGATGAATTGGAAATAATCGAGGGTATAGATACTGATAAGGATAGAGAGTACGAGTATGAGTATGAGAACAAAGTTCTTGATGTGCAAATGTTCAAAGTAATGGAGCCAGTGATCTGTGAGATGTACAGGATTTTGAAGGAAACTGGTGTGACTACCAATATCTATGATTTTTATCAAGTTTTCAAAAGTAGTATCATAATGAAGGAGAAAGTTGTTAAGATTCTCAATAAGAAGCTACTCTTGGGAAAGGATAAGTTCAAAGAAGAGGAATTTGATGAATTGAGGCAAGTTCTTGATGCTATTGGGCGAGACGATGATGCAGAAGGACGCGATGCTTGGGATAAAATCACTCTTGCATGGTTTTTGAAAAGTCTTGCTGAGTTCCAGATGCTTGGACTCATTAGAGAGGGGGGAAGTAAAAGTCAGTCCCTTGAAAAGGTGATTTGGAGGGGTATTTGATTTGACGGATACATGGATAGTTGCGTGTCATATTATATTATAGCGTAAATAATAGAAAGTAAATGCATTAATTAGAATTAGAACTGAAAATATGAGAAACAGTGTAATGTTCGAGAAAAGAAATGAATAAGTCAAGAAAGATAGGAAGAGAAAAATAAGGGGAATATTATCGATGGGATAATGAAGAGAATTGAAGTGTGAATGATGTGTTCATCAGAGAAAGATTAGCGGAGTTCTGTGTTTAGATGGTAACGAGGAAGGAGGTCCAGAGAATATTGCTTTCGCATTCCTCGAGAAAAGGTCAGGGTCCACCAACCCTGACGAGATATTCATGAACGGTGAGCAGTTGGCAGATACGTGTTTCGATGGAGTAGTTTGAAGATCGAATACTTCTTTTGCCTGTGTTTGAGACGGTCCCGGGAGTGTATTAGCGCGCATCACGGACGGTCCAAAGAAGACACATTCCGAAATATGTTGAACTTCCGTGTGTAAGCTGGAATAGTCTGGTTTGTAGATGCATAATTTTGTCGGAGCCAATGTTGAAGGGTATGGATTCGAGATATTGCGTGAGCGAGTGGGAGTTTGTTGAGGAGATGACGTTGCATGCCTCAGATTTGGAGATGTGATCAACATCTTTCGCAGTGGGTGTATAGATGATGGTGTTGAATCGGCTGAGGTACTACTTGCGGTAGTGAATGCCGAGTTTACCCTTATTGGGGATGAAGAATTTGTATCTCTTGGAGCACCCTCAACGGTCGATGCTGCTTGAAAGGATTCTGTGGATCTATTTGAAGCTAGTGTGATGTCTTCTGGGAGTAAATTGGAGTGCAAATCCATATCTATGAGCATTGTTTCGGAACCGACCGTCGTGCTTCCTACTTGAGTGTCCGAATAATCTATTAGAGACGACTCCGACCTCATCCTGCGTACCGATGTGTAGTTTTGTGTAGATTTTGGAGAAGTACTAGTACCACTGCCGTGGCTATATTCTTTATCAACATCGTTTGCACCTGCACCTGCATCTGCACCTGCGCTAGCATCTTCGAATAAGTGGTCTACAAACACGGAATGTCTCTTTCGCTGAACATTTCTTGTCCTGAGCTGATGTGTGGAGGGCAGATTTCGCAGAAGGTCAAGCTGGTTAATATTCTTCTGTGGTAATTGCTGTCTAGTAAGTTGTGTTATCTCTATTTCCTGCATAGATTGCCTGCTTTTCTTGCGTGTGCTTCTTGAGAGAGACTTCAGCGAGAAGCGTGATTCAGATGTTGGGAGAGACGTTTGGGCGTATTTCTCATTCGGTTTCGATAGCCTGAGACCGCTGGAAGTTTCCGTGGACATGTCTTCTTGCCTGTGTCTCTGCTGGTGCTGTGATGAGTGTGCCACAAGCGAGCAACACTGCGTTGAGTTGCGGAAAGCACCGCCAGCGGAGAGCAATCGAGCTCTTTCTAGACTCTGGTCTGGCGTGTCCGGCGTCTCGCACAATTTATTTTCATTATGGGGAGCGAAACGAAACGAACGGAAAACGAAGAGGCCTTGAGCGCTGACGAAAGAAGAAAGAAGGGAGGTGGAGATGGGGCTGGTACCGGACAACGGCAAACAGATAGCAGCAGAACATACACAGAGCACGCAGCACACAGCAACAACTACCACAATCACAGCAATGAAGATATACTACATGGGCGTGCTCAGACCGGCGCAGAACGGCAGCAAGACCGTTTCGCTCGCAGAGGCCAAGGACCTCTCATCCTTCACCTTCTTCCAGAGAAGCAGCGTTGGCCAGTTTATGACCTTCTTCGCCCAGACCATCGCTGAGCGCACGAGCGTCGACCAGAGACAGTCCGTTGAAGAGGGTGAGTACGTGGGCCACGTATACGTGCGTGGTGAAGGCATTGCGGGAGTGATCATCACTGACAAAGCTTATCCGCTCAGACCAGCATTCACACTACTCAATAAGGTGTGTGACGATTTCATCGTTCAACACGACCGTGCCTCTATTCCGACTCTTGCAGAAAGCAACGGTGATAATGACCCACAGTTGGCGGCGCTTTTGCAACAATACCAATCACCAACAGAGGCAGACGCGCTCCTCAAGGTGCAACAAGAGCTCGACGAGACCAAGATTGTGCTCCAGCAGTCCATTGAGAACGTTCTCCAGCGTGGCGAGAAGCTCGACTCTCTCGTGGACAAGTCCGAAGCACTCACGTCTTCCTCCAAGACGTTCTACAAGCAGGCCAAGAAGACAAATTCCTGTTGTGTCATCATGTAGATACCCCCTCTCTCTCCCCACTTCCCCTACTCCCCTACTCACCCCCAGTATAATGCACTAGTCTAATCCACCAGCTCTCTGACCGCAGTACTACTTACTACCTGCCACCCACCGACCTACAGCTTACAGCCCGTCGCCCGTGGCTCGTGGCTCGTGGCTTATCCGTTATCCGTTCCTCTCGCCAATCGCCAATCTTCAACTTTCCACCTCGATAATTCTCGATCCTCGATTCTCGATCCGTCCTCGATAATTTGCACCTTTTTCTACTTTCTTCTCTCTTCTTTCCACTAAACACACTATAGTGTGCGACCACTCCCATCTACCCTTCGCCCTAGCACTACCACAACCTCACAAAGATTACATCATGCTTAGAACTGCAGCATTATCCGCAAAGTCCCTTCGTTTTGCAGCTTCCAAGGCTCGCCTTCATACCCTCAACGGCAAGAGACTACAGGCCGCTCCAAACTTAAATTCATATGTACCAATTGCCACCATCTCTGCATGTGCAATCACATCCGCTACTATGTACTATTACTTCATGAACAAGACCACCATTAAGAATGATGATGGGAAATCCGAAGAACAAACTGAAGCTGTATCTGAATTTGAAGAAGAACCAAAGAAAGAACCAAAAGAGATTACTAATGAAATTGTTGAAATTGTTGAAGCATCAGCTCCAGCAGAAGTCATCGAAGTTGTCGATGTAGTCATTGGTAATGATGAAGATGCTCCAAACCCAATGCCATTATCAACACCTGCAGGTGAAGAGACTCTTGAACAAGAAGCACATCAACAGGGAGCATTCAATGAGGAAACTGGTGAAATTAACTGGGATTGTCCATGTTTAGGAGGTATGGCAAACGGCCCTTGTGGTGAAGATTTTAAGGCTTCATTCTCATGCTTTGTCTATTCAAAGGAAGAACCAAAGGGTATCGAATGTATCCAGAAATTCAAGGATATGCAAGATTGTTTCAGAAGATATCCTGAGATTTACTCAGAAGAACTCAGAGATGAAGAAGCTTTAGAACAAGAAGTCGTCCAAACGGAAAAAGCAGTCGAACAAGCAGTCATGAACAACGACATTATTGAATCTGTCGAAGGTGCTGTCCTTGAAGCAAAGGAAATTAGAGACAATGCTAAAAAGACTGCAATTGACCTTTACGGTGCTGCTCAAAAGAAAATTGATGATTTCCACAAGAAATAAGAAACAAGAAATAAGCGTCCAGTATTATTTTTTTTCCTGTCTATACCATACCACACATGTAAATAGATGATGGCTTCACTCTATAATTACCACCACTATATTGTCTATCTATACATACATAATAAATTACGTTAAACATGTCCATTAATTAGTTCCTCGATCCCAACGGGAACGTCCCTCTGATTTCCTAGATTTGCAAACATCACCTTATTTCCAAAGTATACTTCGTATTTCGTCCCTTGGGAGGTTGTAACCTCATACATCTGCTTGTCTTCCTCTTTCCTTCCAATCGGTATTATACTAATGCCTAGTTCCTCACATCTGGCAAAGACAATATCCTTGATATTGCCAAACTTTTTCCCAGTTTCTTCCTTGGTATGAGAATATTGTTCCTGGTCATCAATATCATCAACACTGCAATCACTCTTGTCAATCATGATTTCCCAATCTTTGACTCTTCGTTTCTCCAATAATGGTACATCGGGGAAATCAGCCAATACTTTCCTTGAACCGGCCAACAGGGCCCTTCCATTAACATGACTGTTATGATCAAAACATATGCGTACCCCATTTATAACACTATGCTTGAATTTCACTTCATCATCAAAGAGTCCAGCGTATGAGAATACTTCAACAAATGCTCGAAGGAACGAGTTACCCTCCTCAACCCTCATTTCGTAGTCACCGATACTGTGGACTGAATCGTAAAATTGCATGTAACCGGTCCAGTAGGGTAGCATAATCTCATTGTGGATAACCTCACTGTATTTGAAAAGCTCAAAGATGACAATTCTGTTGGTGAATACCTTTAGAGAAGATATAGTCGCTTCACTCACTAGTGACCAAGGATCGGTTGATACTGTGCTGAAGTTGATACTTCCCCTTAACTTACGCACACAATACTTCAACAAAGATCTTTCTATTTTGTCTGAAAACTCGGGTGATACCTCTCTGTTAATAGTTGAAACTTCTTTCCAATAGTTTACCCCAATGGTATCAAGTACTCTTGGGTCATCCAGTTCTCCAGGGTAGTTTTGTAACCACTTACAATACTTCGCCAGCACCGAAAGAATAATATGGTCAAAATACTTCATAGGTATGCTTTTCAACCATTGCATGATCCACAGCATCTTGTTACCCTCAACATTCTCCTCTTCAAGTTGTTCCTTATCGATCCCTTCCAGCAACTTACCTACCACAACAAACTCGATGAAAACAACATCAAAGATATCCCCGGGGAACAAGCCAGAATCTTTCACTTCTTCAATTATACCAATACCAACATTCACATTCTGCACATCCCATTCAGTACTCATAAACGTATTAAGTTTCTCAATTATAGGTCGCAAAACTGCACTCGTGAACTTGGGGAAGTTGATAATCTGAACATCATTATGGATTTTCTTCTTATGAATCGTGTAATCATGCATGTGCTGGACGTTCAGAATCTCATAAAGAGAGAGATACTCTCCAGCCTTATCAAGTAGCTCACCAAAACTGATGATATCTACAATCTCACAACGCTCAACAGTCTCTTTCCATGATGGTGATATCTTGCGAGAAAGAAGTTCAAGAATGTCATTCTTGATATCTACGCTGCAAGCTTCGATTCCTTCAATCTTAGCAAGTAAACTGATGTTTACATCAGCTTCAGATATGATCACTTCGAGAACTTCCTCAAGAATTCGTGTATCTTCATTTAGACCATCGATAAATCTTTGTATATTCTCGATCTCAAATTCTAAGTATTTGATTTTGGGCATATCGCCTTTAGAACTTTTCAGTACACTCCAAATAACTTCTTTCAGTTTCTGAAGAGTTTTCGGATCTTTATGGTCATTGTCGCGTTGAGAGTCAATCCATTCAAGAACTTCAGTAGACACAGTAATGCCCATTGCCCTGACATCTCGGACTAAATCAAAGATTTCAGGTATCTCATACTCAGATTTGTAAATCCCACTTTTCTCAAATCCCAATGGCTTTGACTTGGGGCCCTCATCATCATCACTTTCATCATCACCTTTCGCTTCCATATCACTATCATCATCATCATATTCCCAATCGTCCACAACTTTTGACTGCATCATACCACCACTCTTCTTCCCACTCTCATCAACTTTGATTCCCTCTCCACGCTTCCTCAATATCGGTAGGATGGGTTCCACAATACCGCTTCCATCATTTCCAAGTCCGGTTCCTGGTTTGTACCCCATTTTCAGGAGCATTGCTGCACCTTTCCCGTAAGATCGCAGTAAATCCTTCTGACCCTTCATCATTTTTTGCCCAGTGTTAGTTGAAGCTAGGCTTTCACTGCAGCTGTATCTGCGTGCTCCTATGATCTTGTTTCTATTGAAGAAGAAGAAAGATAATCGTTTACTGTTTACTGTGTACATGTTGATTTTCCGGTGAAATTTGAAATACTAAATCGAACGGAGAGCGGAGAGCGGAGAGCGGAGCCATCATGCATTAAGCAGCCAAGTTTCGGGTTGTTCGGAATTTACAGGTCTGGCTTTTACACTGCGGCTATGCAGACACGTATTCGCCAATAACGATCCCATTGACAATTGATGATGATATATAGACTACTGCGACCACCTCTATGGAATGCACTGAGGCAAACGACTTATAAATCGATAGAACCAGTGAAATCTTGGAAACTCCGCACTCTTACCACATCGGCACCAAGTTTAGCGGTTGCTAATGTGGATATATCGAAAAACGTGAAACCAGTTACACCAAGATGGTTCTATGCTACAGATGTGCCATTGACGAAACCTTTTGATGCAAAATATAAACCCACAAAAAGAGCTGCTAAGTTTTTACCCTTCACTGCTGCCGATTCGAAGAAGCTTGAGAATGCGTACATGAGATTACCGGAGAATGCGGCCACTAACAGGATGAGTGCAAAACAATTGAAAGAAACGTTGGTGAATGTCAACGAAGATGGCTTGTTCTGTGTTGATTTGAAGACAATGACCATAAAATCTACATACTGGATAGGACCCACTTATGAAGTGAGACGTGGAATCTGGTTCGGGAAGGAGAATATGCCGATACCTAATTTGTTGAGTGATCAAATTGAGGCCAATTATGTCAAGTACCGCCCAGATTACTTTCTGAGTGGAGAAATGAAAGATAGGGAACATCAACTACCGGGGATAAGGATTACTGCAGAGAAGGATAAATTCTACAAGAAATATGGTACTGCGTGGCCGTATGTTGATTTCTCCGACTTATCAGATATAGGCAAAATCTTGCATTTCAAGAGTGCAGATAAAGCTATTTTATTGAATGAAGGTCAACTTCTTTCCAAGTCGTTTCTGGAAACTGTTCCTGGAACATCTACAATTTTTGCCTATGACATCAAAAGAGGATATGACGAAGAAAAAAATGCCAAAAATGAGAGGAAGAATAAGCAAGGTAGGGCTCAAAACCTTGAAGGGGATAATGCCGATGCTAAGATTAATGGACTCAACGAGGTTGCAGTAGAGGCAATTGAAGAGTCACAGAGCGAGGGTGCAAGTCTTGGGTTTACTTCCTTCCTAAGTGAGACCAACAAAAAGTTTCAACTTTTCATGGAAAATGACTTCTCTAATGATACTCTGGAGATAAACAATAGCATTGATCGTGATGTTGATCATTTGATTCTTTGCGTGCATGGTATCGGACAGACCCTGAGCTCTAAACATTCTTCAATCAACTTTGCTCATGATTGTAATCATCTTAGACAATCTTTGAAGTCCGAGTTTGTTAAGAAGGCAGAAACCTTTGTGCCTCTTGCGTATAATGGAGAAAAGCCTAATCCTAAAGATGAGAGATTTAAAAATTGCAAGGTGCAGGTTCTGCCGATTATTTGGAGGCATGATATCAATTTTGGGCTCAATTACGTTAATCAAGAGAAGAGTACAGATGGCATGGTCAGATTACCAAAATTGTCGGACCTAAATGTTGATGCAATGACTCCAATCAGAGATTTAACAGCTGATGTTTTGCTTGACATTTTGCTCTTTTATGAACCAAAGTATCATAAGTTGATGCTAGAAACAGTCACCCAATCCGCAAATCAGCTCTACGATCAATACGTGGAGAACCATCCAAATTTTAAGGGAAAAGTTTCATTGATTGGCCATTCTCTTGGATCTTCAATTGTGCTAGACATCTTGAGTAGACAACCTAATGTGAGACCTATCGGTAGAGAATTTGATCCGAAACGACATCTGAAATTTGATGTTGAAAATTTCTTTGCTATGGGTTCACCAAACGGAGTCTTTCGTTTCTTGAGAAGTGAGAACATACATCCGAGAAGTGCAGCTAATGAGAATTCAGGAGTGTTGAAACATACTATTTACCCGAAGGTTAACAATCTTTACAATATTTTCTATGCAACAGATTTAGTGGCCTACCGGGTGGAGCCACTAGTCCATTCTTCATATGCAACCATAAAACCGGTGAAGGTCAAGAGTGTACCTGAGAGTAACATTCTCACAAGTTCTATCAAGGATATATCGAAAGCATCCAGTGATATCTTAGCCAATCCGGTTGTGAAGAAGCTAGTTGAAACCACCGCTGCCAATCTCCATCTCACTAGCACTAAAAATGAGGCCGAAGAGGAAGCAGGATCGAAGTCTGTGCCCCCTTCAGAGAATGCAGAAGATGGAAGACAACCAAGCAAAGTTAAAACAGAAACCCACCTTTCTGAACACGCTCAAAGGCTTATGAGAGGGCTAAATGGAAAGAATGGCCGTGTAGATTACGTTCTTCCACAAGGCATGTTCGACATTGACGTGATCAACGCAGTGAATGCGCACATCCAGTACCTCGACGACACAGCCGTGGCCGATTTGCTTTTACAAGAGCTCTGGAAGACTGGAAACAGTTCCAAGTGAAGGGCGTAGCGGTGGTATGTGGTATGTACACTATACTCTAAAGCTAAGGCGTAATCAATACTGCGTAGTTAGGAGAGAAACCCTCGCAAAAAAAGAGCAGTGCGTGGTATGGGGTACGTAGCGATTGTGAGAAAAATTATATCAGCGCGTATAAAAGGAAGGGACCGCCCACTAATTGAGAACACCCAGAGAGAAAGGTAAAGGGCGTCCAAGCTTTTTGATATTATAACGAAGAGCAACAGCAATAAGCTGCACATCGCAGTGCAGTTGACAGAAGAGCGACAGAGATAGACGTCTCTGCGGTTCCTCTGACGCTGTTGCGATCGTTTCCGTTAGCGTTAGCGCTGGGGTTGGAGTCTTGAGTGATGACGAATAGTTTGCTGTGCACCATTCTGAGTACTCTTTCATGACAGAGAATCAAACTTGTTAATACTGACCACGACTTCACCCCTACCTTCACTTCCTATAGCTGTAGCTAGCCTTTTTGTTTTCTTTGGTTGCCATTGTCCGGCTATTGCCCGGCCTTTGCTTTACATTGCTTTTCTGCCCGTCCCTGGGTTCTAGATCTCGCTACACCGCAACTTCAGCTTCTCTCGGTACATGTGCCGGCCTCTTTCATACGGCTAGCATCGCCAATTTAGTCCCACCGCCCGATTTAGTAGCCGATATAGCTTAGTTTATGCCACATGCATGTGCAACGGGAATTGCCAGCTGGTGAGTACGTTCTCTGCCTGCCGGCAATACATTGGTTTGACCAGGTCTAAATTCTAAATTAGACGCCTGCAAGATCTCGGAGTGCGGGGCTTCGCTGCGCAGGGCCCAATTTTGATAAAGTAGATGGATCATACTCATCGATCCATAGATAAGGCATTTTCTTGTCCAGTTGTTTCCGTCTTTCTTCCCTGTGCTACTTCCTTATTTCATTCATTGGATTAGTTATTCTTTGTTGTAGCACACCCACACCTTATTGAGGGAGAACTTTGTCCATCTGCACCAACCTCCTTGAAAATGGAAAACCCAGAAACGGATACGGACATTTTTCAAAGCTTAAACAGTTTCACCTTTCCACGAAACATTGCTAATACAACAGCAAACACTGCCTCACAAGTTGGTAATACCACATCGTTCGATAATTCATTCTCTGAAAGCTACCTCGACCAAGGTTTAAACGAAACTGAGACGAAAGATATCTCAACTCCGAATCAGGAAGCACAATTCTATCTTCAAGACGTTTCCGGAAGCGGTGGGGATATCACATTACCTGACGTCAGCTCGGAAGATAGTGATCTAGAAGAATCTTCAGAACAGCAAAACACGTGGTCCTTCCAACCGCAACAAACCCAAACCCAAGAGCTCTCTCCCAAGACATCAGAGTATACTAGCAAGGAACTTCGTCACTCCATCTACACCAAATCTCATCGGAACTCAATCTTCTCAGCTACCAGTGGATATTCTCCTCGAACCACCTCACTCAAAGGGAACGACACCGATCCATCCATATATGAGGGGAAGTTCAGCAACTCCAGTACGGCAGGTTTGGGAATAAGCTCTGCGGGTACTTTCACGAACAGTAAGAAATATTACCCACAATCACCTTTATCACCACCATCACCGAAAGAGAGCAAAAATTCTTACTACGACTTGAAACCCAAAAGTAACAGAAGATCATGGCTATACACTGATAAGAGCCCAAACGTATCTCCACTTAATACGATGTACAATTTTATTGGAAGCAGAAATAGCTCTACATTCCTTGCCCCACTTTCCCCATCTTCGCACGACATTTTATCATCCCAATCCCATTCGGACCAATCCTATTCAATGGCACCTAAGCGTGTCTCGATGCCTCCCATCAAAAACTTTGGACACCGTCGAAGTTTATCCATATCTTCAAAATCAAATTCAAGTCCTCCTCAAGTCAGTATTACTGTCGATGAAGCAAACCCAACAACTGGTTCGAAATTGTCGGAGAATAATGAAATGACTTCTCTGTATCAGAGTATGGAATCCTCGGAACCAACATCCGCACCATTTTCCGCCTTTGCATCTGTCCCCAGACCACCACCACTTCCGATGGGATTACAGAATCAAGTTATCAGAGATTACCAGATAAATCAGCAACCGATATCGGATCATGACTATAACTACAAAAATCTTAATGTCTCCCAAAAGGCGTATGAGCGGCATTTGCATGAGGATTTCCAAAACTTGAAATTGAATGCTTCTTACCGCAAAGAAAATGAGTCCGATGGCATTGATGCTGTCAATACCCACCGGTTCATACCAGTGGATGAAGATCGTGATGTTAATAGTATCCCAAATTCTACCAAGAGACAGTCTGCCATCTCGATGGAAACATTTGATGATTGCAATACAAGTGTTCAGAGGTTAAACTCTACTAGCGCAAGTGGAAGTGGCAGTTCCGATTATAGTTTTGGTGATGCACATCCAATCAGTATGCGCCGACCTAGTAACGTTGTCTACCTTGTGTCATCGGTGGCATATGATATTGATTTGAATGTTATCAATGAATGATTAATACGGTTATTTGTTTTTTTTTGTTTCTTTGACAATATACATATACAAAATTCGATGACTTTAAAAATCTATTCCTTTTCTAAGCCAATACGCTCTTCAAAGAGGCTAACTGTTTAAGAACTGCAACCTTTGCTGTACCACCTGTAGCATCTCTTCTCTCCACGGATTGTTCAAAGTTGAATGTTTGGAAGACGTCATCTTCAAATCTAGCATCAATGTTTTTGAGTTGTTCCATTGAAAGTTGATCAATACCAGAAAGACCCCCTTCTTCCGCAGCTCTCACACATTCACCAGAAATGTGATGCGTTTCTCTGAAAGGAACACCTTTTCTGACCAGATAATCTGCCAAATCTGTTGCAAGCATATCCATGCTCAATGCACTATGCATCTTTTCGCTATTTGGAGTTAACGTAGAGATAACACCGGTGGCAATCAAAATAGAATGTTCCACTGTGAGCATGGCATCGAACAATGGTTCTTTATCTTCTTGCATATCTTTGTTATATGTGGATGGAATTGACTTAAGAGTCATCATGAAACCGGCAAGTGCCCCAAAGACACGACCTGACTTACCTCTAAGAAGTTCTAGAGAGTCTGGATTTTTCTTTTGTGGCATTAATGATGATCCTGTAGAGTAAGCATCGGCAAGCTTGATGAAGCCAAATTCACCACTTGAGTAAATGATCAAATCTTCGGAAAATCTGGAGATGTGATTCATAAACAAAGAGCTCCAAAACATGGTCTCAACAACGAAATCTCTATCAGAGACGGCAGTGAGAGAATTACCAATAACACCGGAGAATCCAAGTTCAGATGCAAGGAACTCTCTATCAATTCCGTATGGGTGACCGGCCAAAGCACCTGATCCGAGTGGTGAAACGTTCAATCTTTCAATGATTTGATTCAATCTCTTGAAATCTTCGGTGAAGTAGGTGGCATACATACTAATCCAATGTGACCATCTGATTGGCTGTGCTCTTTGTAAATGAGTGTAACCAGGCATCAAGAAATCAATTTCATTTTCGGCACGGACTATCATGGATTCAATGAATGATTTCAAGTATCCTGCAAGTTTCTTCAACTCATCTCTAACATACAATCTCATATCAGTTGCAACTTGATCATTTCTAGAACGACCAGTGTGAACCTTACCGGAAATGTTCTTACCGATGATTTCACCGAGTCTTCTTTCGTTAGCAGTGTGGATATCTTCATCTCCGTATTTTTCAACAAATGTACCCTCTTCCCACTCTTTGTGAATAATGGCCAAACCCCTATGAGTTTCACTGAGTTCTTCCTTGGTAATAAGACCAAGCTTTTCGAGACCCATAGTGTACACTCTGGTTCCTTCTAAATCTTGTGCGTACATTTTCTTGTCATAAGGTAAAGATGCGTTGTAGAGATCCATCAAAGGGTCTGTAGCACCGGTGAATCTACCACCCCATAGTTTTTGTTCTGCTGGTTGTCCTGCTGCCATTATGCTTGTTTGTTTGGTTAATGGAAGGGTTGAATGGGAAGTCCTTTCAATCCTGTAGAACTCTATTTCACTCATCACGAAAGATGGACGTGCATCCCGCCTTTTATCTATTTCCCGACCTGGCAATTTTGAAATTAAGCGCGCTATTGAGTGAAAATTTTGGAAATTGAAATTGAGTCACTCATAGTTACGCAATTACTGATTGGTGCGCCGGCTAAATCACCGTATTGGGAAACTGAGCAAATACAAATTCATGTTCGGATATATTGCCACATTGGGCTATTGCGCGGTACGAGGCGAAATCAGATATACGACCGGAAAGGAAGCGTTCAGGCCTCACAACATGATTCGATTCCACCTTTTATCTTCCACTAACTTAAGAATATCGGCCAGCACAGTATTGCGACGCCTGTAGGAAGCACTAGAAGAGAGAATTCAACAGACTGCCAACACTTATAGCGCAACAATGGCGACTCCTATGGACTCTGTATTACTAATCGGTGGTGCCGGCTTTCTTGGCATGCATTTGATCCAGCAATTCTGGGAAGAATCTCCTCGTCCAAATATTCACGTCTTTGACATTCGTCCACTACCAGAAACTGTCTCTAAGTACTTCACCTTCGACCCAAGTCAGATCACCACTCACGTTGGTGACTTAACCTCTGAGGATGATGTTAAAAAGGCTATCAAAGAGTCTAACCCAACCGTTATTGTCCATTCTGCATCTCCAATACATGGTTTAGGACAAGAGATCTATGAGAAAGTCAACATCAAGGGAACTGCAAACCTCATAAAATGTGCAAAGGAATTAAATATAAAGGCTCTTGTTTATACTTCATCTGCGGGTGTTATATTCAATGGTAACGATGTGCACAATGCCGATGAAACCTGGCCAATCCCAGAAGTTCCAATGGATGGATATAATGAAACAAAGGCCATCGCTGAAGAGATGGTGTTGAAGGCTAACTCCCCATCTGAAGGATTCTATACCGTTGCATTGAGACCTGCCGGAATTTTTGGACCCGGTGATAGACAATTGGTGCCAGGTTTGAGACAAGTGTTGAAAAATGGTCAGACCAAGTTCCAGGTTGGTGATAACAACAACTTATTTGATTGGACCTACGCAGGTAATGTCGCTGACTCTCATGTTCTTGCTGCCAAGAAAATTTTAGACCCAGCTACCGTTGACTCTGTTGGCGGTGAGAAGTTTTTCGTTACCAACGATACACCATCTTACTTCTGGACATTGGCGAGAACTGTATGGAAGGCTGATGGTCACGTTGACAAATATAATATTGTTTTGAACAGACCTGTTGCAATCGCTGTCGGTTACCTTTCTGAATTTTTCTCCAAGATCCTACATAAGGAACCAGGTTTGACTCCATTTAGAGTCAAAATTGTTTGCGCATACAGATACCACAACATAACCAAAGCCAAGACCATCCTTGGATACAAGCCCAAGGTTGGTTTAGAGCAAGGTATTAGATATACCTTGGATTGGATGGACGAAACAAATCCTAAATAAGTGTTAAACTTGTCCCTTTTAAATATTCTCTACACTAAATAGTCTATAGTAACCTAGTGATTTGCACAAATAATGCACTTCTTACTTGCATCATCCACCATACCCATGTTTTCAATGCATTTTCTATGGAAGCTATGATGACACTTGAAGATAATGAGCTCATTTCTTCGACTCAATGCATCGTCAACATCTACTTCTTGTTTATGATCTCTCCATAATTCGTAAATTTGATTGCCTACCTTACTCCCCCAGATTCTTTTACCACAAGTCTCACATTCAATATTCTGAGAAGACCGACCCACAACCTTCAGCTCTTCTAGTTCTGCAAGCTTCAAATAGATATCCTCATCTACCAAGTTGCGAATCAAGTTGAGAACCTTCTCATTGTTCGTGTATGAGATAAAAATCTCCCTCAATATAAGCCTTACGTCACCTAATGTCGTGATTTGAGCAGAAGATCCATCCAAAAACCTATTAAAGACATTTCCAAACGATTTAGGGTTCTCCTGGTTCAGATTCATAATCTGCGAAAATGCCGTTTGCACTAATCTCTTGTATAGATCAAACAAAGCTTTGTTTGTCGTCCCAACCTCGTTCACCTCCGTGAATAAGCCAACACAAGTTTCAACAATTTGAAGCACCAGTCTTTCCTTAAGTGTTGTCCCATCTTCCTTCATAGATAGTACATTCTTTGTGGAGCGGAGCACTGCAAATGCAGTGTTGAAATTTTTCCACACATTATCTTCCGTTTCTATGTGATATCCTCCTTCCAACATCAATTGCGTCTCGTCTTTAAGCCTTCCACAAATTGCGTCAATAGCTGCCTGAATATTATCATGTGCTATGTACCAACTCACAACAATATCAGGTTCACCTTGGAGAATTTCCATTGATTTGTCATCGAGCTCTTCAAGAGTGTTCACAAATGACTTTATCTTGATAGTTAGGCTCTTCAAGGATTCTTGTGTATCCATAATGTATACGAGGTCACTTTGAGCATTACGCAAAGACTCATTGAGAACTCTCTTTTGATTTACAAGGCCTCTAAGGTACTCTGTCTTCAGAACTTTCCCCAACTTCTTCTTCAATTTCCCTCCTTCACTTTGAAAACTGAAGATAGCTTTCAAGTAATCAAATTTTAAATGAGGGTTCTTGAAATTCACAACATCTGCATTCAATTCAGGAAATACACTGCATACTAGCATAGCAATTTCAGTAGGGTCGGCTGAAACAATAGTTTCAAGGTTATCGTGCAATAGCTTGTATAGTTCTCTTATATCGTTATTGCTTGACTCTTTCAGGATATAAGAAATCATATCAGGAACACTCTTCACCAGCTCTATCTTCAATTCTGATTTAGTATCATTTCTGAATCTAATCCACAATCTCAAAATGTCGATGAAACGTCCCTCTGATTGATATAATGAGAAAAGTACCTGATAAAACCCAGCTCTCTCAACACGCATGATGACAGTCTCAATATCAATCGGTTTGTATAATGACAATAATGCCTGTAATCCCAGTTGGCAATCTTGGTAAAGCTCATCTGTGACACATATATCAATTGATTTATCGCAGTACATGCATCCTGCTTTACAAAGTAAGTCAATCATCTCATCAGCTAAACTGTCTGCGACTCTGATAAACTGATAATACTTCGGATAGTTTCTACTAACAAAAACCGCAAATCTAATTTTGTCCAGGATGGACAGGGCTGAATCGTGGTCATTATAGACACCCAATAAAACATCCATTATGTACTGTCTATTAACCGCCAAGTGATGTTCACCTTCACCTATGGAACTGGCAGCTTTCTCTGTATCATTCAAGAACTCATCTTCAAAAGCCTCATTGATGCAAGCTAGCATGCTTTCGCTATTGTACTTTAGAAGCTGAGTTAAGTAAGGAAATGCTGGCTCATCATTATGGTCTGCAACAGTGTGGATTACCCCTGAGCCCGCAGGCCACTCTATTGCGGATCCATTGAAAAGGAAATAATAAATGTTCAGTTTTGCAGCTCTGCCAAGCTCATCTGGAATTGTTCTTTCAGATGGGAATTGTCTTCCTGTTAGAACGTATGAGATATATGGATATATGTAGTCGATGTCAGCTTCCAATCCCTCAAGCTCATCATGATTCAGCTGTAAACGCTGTTCTTCAAGTTCTCGTATTCTCTTTACAACCTTAATCATAGGTGTGATATAGTCATTCAATAACACAGTCCACACGTATGTTATTATTTCATTTAAATGAAATTCTTCGCATAATGAAAGGGTGAGGTCGACGTCCAATTGTCTAATGTCAAGAAGACAAATTAGCTGCTCCAATTCCTCAGACTCATTTTCCTTGATGTAGTATTGGACCATTGCTTTCATAATAGAGGGCGACAACGTGTCTATTTTTGAATCCAATATACATGTTCTCATTATGTCAAAGAATACACTTTCATCCCCCCTCTCTGCTAGTTCCTCATAAAGTAAATCATAAAGATCATTTTCCGCCTCTATCAGCAAACATACTTGGATAGCGAGCAGAGTTATTCTCTTCACGCCATGGATACTCACTTGGGAATCATTGAAAAGATACTTCATGCATGATTTAAATATCTGGATAAGGTAATCTCTCATTAGTTCATGGCGTTCATCGTCATCATCAGGAAGTGAAAGTAAAGGTAGATCGTCATCGCCTTCGTATTGTCTTTTGGACTCTTCAAGAGCCATAATGTACTTACCCTCAGTCAAATAGCTGAGAAGCACGTCCGCCCAATTAGAGAGTGCACCATATATTATTGAGTCTCCCTCCAGAATGAATATGTTGGATTTAAATGCAGCTATGGAACCAGCGAAACACTTATCAATGAGTCCGACGTCCCCTATCCCTTTGTGCCGTTGAATGAACGGCATCTGTTTGGTGGCAAGATCAATAGCCTTCAAGCTCTTTAGCGATGTTACTGCAATGAAATGAAGTTTTCTTGATCGTGTCAAAGCAATTAGAATGTCCTTCGACAAAAACTGTAGATTAACAATCTCCTCATCCATTTTGACTTTTCTTGAGTTGATCAGTCCCAATGTTCGCAGTGCCCCTCCAACCTCAGTGCTTCCATCCTTTGCATCAACATTGACAATACTCACCTGGTCAGACCAGCAATACGCAAGAATTGGCATATTTTGTTGCGTATTTGAGATGTCCTTGACAGCTGGAAACCATGTAACCAATGCAGAGACTCCCATATCGCTCTCAATTGGTTCTGAATTCTTCACAGTAACTTGCGTGGTGACTTCTGGATTTGTGGATATCACCGTAAGAGTTGTCGGAGTTATGTATGCTATCAGTTGCATCTCATCAGTGATAAACTTCTTCGATCCTATGGGTAACGCTTTAAAGTCTAGCATCATGTCTTTGGTGCTTTCTTTTAGTTTGAGGAGTTCACCTATTTTGAATTCACCATAAAGTATTCTGGATCTGCAAAAGAAGGTACTCAGTACTCTATTAGCCTTGTGCAAAATCAGCATTCCCGACTGGTCGGAGGAAATAAAACTCGTGTGTCTTGTACCTGAAAACTCGATAGTGCTGATGGGAACGTTTTGCAAATGGGCAATATGATAGTGACGTCCGTTGAACTGTAGTTCTTCGAAAGTAACAGGAGGTAATGATAGAATGGGCGATGTTTTCTTCAAGTCCCATAGATTGATATGTCCACTCGAATAACCGACCGCCATGTAGGTGCTGTCAACTGAAAGTGAAACGGTGGTAATACTTACATCCTCGGTCAAGTTTTCTGTTTGCACTTTCAGAAGGAGCACCTGCGAATAGCTGAAAAGTAGAACCATCTGCTTTGAGGTTCCAACAGCTATATACTCACTACAAACGTTGCAGAGTATGGGCATTCCATACTCCGCAATGGATGTGGATGAGTAAATCTGCTCTGATATTTTGCTTAGTTTATTCCACTGTATCGTCGATGGTGATTCCAAAACCTTCTCAGACGAGCTTGTAAATGGAGGAACATTCTCTAGCCTTGATAGAAGTGCATAGTTGTCATTCCGGCGATTCTTGAGTGGGCTCTGATTGTTCAGCTGAGATAAATGTGAACTGAGTCGTTTGTCGAACGTCTTGCTGGGGGACGTTAGAATGCTGCTTCTCGGAGTGACCGAGCTCCCACCAGAAGAGACATTATCCAATGCAAATGCCATGATAGTATTACTATCTGTGTGCTTAATCTGAGGTCGTAATTGGGTCAACAAATCAACAAATGAGATGAATACTACGCCATTCGGCCCCTGGCTTCTTTTCCATATCGGCCCCAACAATCAGGAATCGAAAATTCCGCGGAAAATCGCGAGCGGTGCGAGGTGCGAGATTTGTCTATGAGACCGGCATCAGAAATCAGAAATAGATGGAGTTGAAAGATGACAGATGAGAAGATGATTGATGTTTATGGGCATAGCGTTAGCAACGGACGGAAAGGTTCTCATTGTGGCTGTTGCTGTGGCACTAACTAAATCAATTTGGAATGGACCCATGGAGCACATTAGGAGCGGCTGCTTCGCTCTTTTCTTCCAAAGATATCTCATATTCGCAGGTGTTGGCTGCGAAGAAAGCATTGCAACTGCTCGCTGACAACAAGGAAACTGTTCTGCCAATTGTGCAGTTGTGCCTTGCCTGCGCAGATAATGACCCTTACACTATCAAGGATTTACTAGGAGAGAACAAAGGGTTACTGAACGCTTTAGACGGAAAAGGACTGACGCCATTGATCTATGCAATTGTATTTCACAATAACGATTGTGTCGATCTACTACTCACCTTCAATGTGGATTGCAATGAGCCAGATAATCTTGTCGGATGGACCCCAGTAATGTGGGCAACACATCTAGATTTTGAAGACTTGGTCGAGAGACTTGTCTCTTACAATGCAGATCCCCTCAAACGAATTGGTAAAAGTATGAAGAATGCAATTGATTTGGTAAAGTCTGGTTCCAAAACAGAGGAGTACTTCAAAATCCACGGATATCTCAAGGAGAAATCAACCACACCAGAACCTGATGATGATTTTTACAAAGGGTCACTTGGAGTAGCTGATATCACACTTGATGAGAGCAGTCACGGAGATGAACGAAGTGCTAACAGGTTTGTAAATGAAGAAAGTGTCATCTACGATGAACCATTGGACTCAACTACTTTCAACTTCAACACAGTACAAAGTAAACAGTACATAAAGTTTACAGACGACAGCATCAGAAGTATCATGGATTACGTTTTTGAGCTTCCTGTGAAACACCATTCCAAGCCCTTATACCCGTCATCAATCATCTTCCAGTGCATGAGGTACGCTGAACATAAATTGCAAAGCGGAGGAATGGTTGAGAATCTTCTCGACTTGTATCTCACCAGGATCAGAAACGTGATTGGTACAAAAAGTGGCGTTGTCCAGTTCTATGGAATAAAAGAACGCAAAGAGAGAGAGAAGAGGAAAAAGAAGGAGAAGGATACCACTCCGGACCCTCCACCGGTGGATATAGTCACATTGAGCTACTGGATGTCAGCACTCAATCATCTTTATTATTTTCTCATTCGTGATACTGCCTGCGACTTTTTGCACAAGTATCCACAACTCTTGCAAGAACTCATTAACTGCATGCAGTCTATCGTTTTTAAGCTTGCATTCACTATAGATGCTAGGCTTGAACCATTGTTAGAACCATGCATGTTGGAATACAATAGCGTTCCTGATACGGAAGTGTTATATCGCAGTGATTGGAAACTTTTTAAACACAAATCAAAACACCAGAAAAGCTCGTATGATGAGATCATTGACATGCTCTATCCACCGTCATACGCAGAGCAAATGAAACCATCCCCATTGAGGGTGATCCAGACTTTGGGTGCTTTGGTCTACGTGCTGGAACTTCACTATATTAGTGATGTGATTAAACAACAGTGTTTGAGTGTGGTACTATATTTTATTGGCTGCAACTTGTTCAATAAGGTGATTTCTAATAAGAGATACTGCTCCAGAATCAAAGGTATGGAAATTCGTTTGAACTTATCGTACATCCAAGACTGGCTTCGTGCAAATAACCTACAACCGTTTATCGAGGAAGATGGTGACTTGAATACAGCGCTTCATTGGAACGGCGACAGGTTCCCGGACACTCTCGCTGATAAAGCAGCCGGATTTTTCAGCAATGTATGTCGATATTCGGGAGACGCAAGAAATCCAGTCGATGCCACATATTACATGAACTCACTTTACACCATTGGCGAGTATTCCTTGGAACCAATTGTCGAACTAACAGAATGGCTTCAGGTGATGTCTGGTATCAGAGATCAGGATACGTTGATTGATATAATCGATACGTTTGACGTGCTTGCATCATCTACAATGGTACAATGTATACGAAACTACCATTATGAGGTGGATGAAAAGAAATTCTCCAAGTCTTTGAAGAAATGGTTGAAAGAGAACCGACACAATGAGAACGAGACCGAGTATAACAATCGCGGAATATACTACATGGATGATACCAGGCATTCACTGAATCAGGGGCAGGCATTCCCAATATGCTTACCTAAGCCGCTCCAACTCCTTCATCAATACGGTGCTGATTTCAAACATGTTGATAACAGAAAACTGCTGGCTTATCAGCCCCACATCCCCCTCCAGATCAGAGACGAAGTGGAGACGATAGTTGACGAGGATAGCCAAGAGAGAGAGGAAGTTGAGAACGGTCGATACCATGGGGGTAATGATGAGGACAGCGAGGGAGAAGAAGAAGAAGCAGCAGAAGGAAATACCTTGTCTAGACATAGCACTGAAAGCTTTGAGAGAAACATTTCAGGTGCCCATGCAAGTGATTACGGTCATTTGCGAAGTGACGACGTCGACGTTTGGGATACTCATCCTGCCAACTCCGAAAGCGCTGACACGGAGGAAACTGCAGAGACTGTGCGCGGCGGCCAACAGACAGAGCTGTTCAGAGACTTGACTGCTCCTGTGAGTGTTGCACGCAAGACGTGGCAGGAGGAAGCTGGCAGCAACCCGTGGGCGTAGCCAGAAGGGAAAGATTATGTTTAGAATGCATGTACGTAACTTGACCATGACTTGTAAGTAGACGGCAACTAAGCTTGTACAGAGACTGTGGATTATTGAGTGTTGATCTCCGATTTTTTTGATTTTGGTTTTGTGCCTAAGAGGATCTAGGATCTATAGGTGCTACACAATACGAGCCTGCTCTCGTGTCGGTAACAGCACAGCCAGGGGCAAGTAGCAGCACGCGTTGGCAATGACAGCGGCGATGATACAACCGAGTGACGAGGGCGCAGCAAATGCACAGCAACAGGAAAGTGTGAAGGAGACGCAGACGCAAACAGTTGTTGAACACATATCTGGCCTTAATTTTGCCAATTTCAATCAGGATTACACGTGCATCTCTGTGGGATATAACAACGGCTTCAGGATCTACAATTGCGAACCTTTCACACAGTGCTATGAACAGATTGATGGATCCATTGGCATTGTGGAGATGCTGTTTTTCTCCTCGTTACTTGCAGTGGTTGGAACAGGGGAGAACCCCGCATTATCACCAAGACGATTACGGATAATTAACACGAAAAGACACACCACTATTTGTGAATTGACCTTCCCAACATCCATCTTGGCAGTGAGGATGAACAGGCATCGTCTCATCGTGATGCTGGAGGAACTCATATATATATATGACATCACGAACATGAGGTTACTACATACCGTGGAAATACCATCAAATCCAACAGGTTTGGTGGCATTAAGTATAAACACAGACAACAATTATTTGGCATACCCTTCCCCAAAAAAGGTAACCCGCATAGGTGCAGGTAATGACTCGAATACATCCTTTTCAGGAGCAGGGATAGACGCTGCGGGGAACAATGGGCAGCATTCGAGTGGTAACGGCGGGGCGGCGGAGAATGGCTTACAAGATCTTAACATTGGTAGTGCGAGAGGTGCACGCCAAGCCGACCTTTCTCTGGGTCTTGGTGGTGTTACTACTGGTCTAGGTACAGGTGAAAATGGCCATACTACACAGAATATTAGAAATGGTGACATCATTATATTCGACTGCAAGTCTCTACAACCAATAACGGTGATAGATGCTCACAAGACTGAACTTGCTGCAATGGCGTTCAGTCACGATGGAACTCTTCTTGCCACAGCCAGTGACAAAGGTACTGTCATCAGAGTGTTTTCAGTGGAGACTGGCTTGAAATTGTATCAATTCAGAAGGGGGACGTATAATACGAAAATTTATTCCCTTGCCTTTAGTCCTAGCAACATGTTTTTGGTGGCCAGTAGTGCTACGGGTACAGTTCATGTATTCAGGTTAGGTGAGGAAGAAGCTAAGAATACCATTGTCAGAAGCAACGGGTCATCTGGATGGTTAGTTCAAAAGAAAAACGCTACAGACAGGAATATCGAGGCAACAAGGCAAGAGGAATTGAATAAGCTCATGCGGTACAGACAGGCCAAACTGGTAGCACTAGATGGCGAAGATAATGATCAGTATCACGATCAGATGCATGAGTATATAAACAGCCAGAATAACAGATGTGAGAGGAGTCAGAGTTCAGAGGGTAATCCTACGTCAATCCATTTTGATTCAGAGGAAGATGATGATGAAGCAGAGGGATTACTAGAAGATGATGACATCTCAGATGACGGTGATATTGATGCTGGAGAGGAGGATGCTGAGGATGATGACTACGAAAATGTTGACGTTCTTCAACCTCTGCGATCTGAGCTTGAATCCAAGGACGGCACCAGCGCCAACACCAGTAAAGGTTCAGGCACAGGCGTCATTTCCATCTGTTCAAACTCGTCTGGGGATAGCAACGCCAGCAAAGTGCAGCCCATCGTGGATAGCAAGCGACGATCCGTAGCCCGCATGCTCCGAAGGACATCACAGAGTCTTGGACGGAAAGCCGCCGAAAAGATGGGCACTTATCTCCCACCCCGGTTCTCGTCCATTCTTGAGCCAAATCGACACTTTGCCTCTTTCAAACTACCGGGGAACAAGGAGAGCATGTCACTCGTTGGAGTAATCGAGGGAGCAGTGGACAACTTCCTTGATGTGACCGATGATAGATCGTTTGCAGAGCCAACAGCGATTGGGGAGGACGGAGTCAGCATCCACAGCACGCCGAGTGGCAGTAGCAGTGTGGGCGCCAGCGTCAAACACACAAGCGCAGCGCCGGTACACATTCTTGTTGTCTCTGCGGAGGGCGTCTTCTACACGTACCGGCTCGACCCGCTGCGAGGAGGCGACTGCATGCTTCTGGCGCAGCGCAGCCTCCAAGAGTAGCTGCATGCCTGTAGGATCTGTACTGTCCATTATCCATTATCGACATTATACCATTACCTCATTGTTAAATTAAGCTGTAGTAGTTAATAGCGGCCGGAAAAACTTGGAATTGAGAATTGAGTGGTGACGGAGGGATCCCATCCACGGGCCACCTCAGCCATGTCGTCTGGGGTAGAAAGCTGGGGTAACGGGTCTTCCCGAGCCAGACAGTAGCGTAGAGAATGAAACAGCACCACACCACACAGCACCACACAGTAAACTACTGTGCAGTGCCAACCAAACAATTGCAAGAACGGTGCACACTATCAAACAATGCCCAAGACCAGAAAGGCACGTCTCCCGCTATTCGACATCCGGCTCCACACAAACGACAAGGACACCGTCGTCCTCAAGGGGCCAGCCGAAGAGGCAGCGCCGGCACTACTTACGGGTACAATTGCCTTGTCTGTCACAGAGCCTCTGCATGTTAAGAAGATGAAGTTGAAGTTGTACGCCACTTTGAGTTACCATTGGGACGAAAAGTATCAGTCTTCTAAGGGCCAAATCTTTGTAAAGCCGCTGAAGTTTTCCCGAATGGTTCACTGCTTTGATTGGGATCCTATCAACTTGGAACGCTTCTTAAACACTCACGATCCATTAGCAAGCTCCTTCGTGGAGAGAAATTCTCAATCTAGCGATCAAACGAACCCTTCCACTAGTGTTGGGTTCACCACCGGTACATTGGTGCGCTCCACCAATACTTCAACCACCAATTTACCGAGATTGAGTTCTACCGTCACACTCAACTCTTCGGGATCCTCCTCTTCAATTTCCGCATTGGCACAACATCCACCCCCAACAACCACTAAACACAATGTCCAGTCTTCATCAACGACATCCTCCAAATTGCACCCGCACAGTAAATCTACCTCAAACATGAGTAGTATGAGTTTCTCATCATTTGCAGCTCTGGCTTCAGGTTCTCATTCTATTTCTGAAGTGGTCTTACAACCAGGTAACTACGAGTTCCCCTTTCAAACCATCTTAGACGGATCCATTCCCGAGACTGTCGTTGATCACCCATGCTGCAATCTCGTATACCGAGTACAATGCACCATAGAGAGAGGCCGTTTCTCCAACCCAATTATCACTAGAAAGCTATTGCATGTCATTAGAACACTCACGCCAGACAACTCCGAACTATCAGAGACTGTTGCAGTCGACAATACATGGCCTGGAAAGATAGATTATTCCATTAGTGTCCCCACAAAGGCCATTGCAATTGGTTCTACATGTCAAATTTCAATGAATATGACGCCTCTGAGTAAAGGTCTCAGGCTGGGGTCTACAAAGATTAAACTTGTACAATATTCCAGCTTTTCACATCAGAATAACCAACATAATGATGAGAGAACTTTGACCACGAAACATATCCCCAAAATTCAGACGAATGATGAGGGCGTTGACATCTGGTCCGATGAAGCCCCCGTCGATGAAGATGGTGTCATATATAGAGGTCATCACATGGTCCTCTCTCACGATAGATGGGAAGTAAATACCACCTTGCATATCCCACCTTCTCTTGAACATGTTACGCAAGACTTGGACATTATGAACCTCTGTAAAGTGAGACACAAGCTCAAATTCTCTGTTGGATTAATCAACCCAGACGGTCATATCAGTGAGCTCCGCGCCACTCTGCCAATAACGTTATTTGTCAGTCCGTTCATTCCAGTGACGGTGAAAACCATCGATGACTATGAAGATCCCTTCCAGAATGTCACTTCCGATGATGTGACGATTCACACCCGTGATGAGGGCATGATTTTCCACCACGAGGACTCCAACGCTGCTGTTATGCAACATCTTTACAATAATCAGCCACACCACAGTACTGTAAGTGATGTTCCGAATACGGCTGGTGTTGTCCCATCTGTGAATATCCATACTCAGGACCTTCTTGCACCGCCTAACTACGATGACAGAATCTATGACCGAGTCTTTGATGCTACCTCTCCTCCAATGGATGGCCCGACACACGTTGGCGAGCAAGTTGTCCCGCCACCAATGCCATCTTTGCCCCTCCCTTCTTCAAGACCAGCAGACTCACACACGTCTGGTGCGGAAGTGTCAATTGATCCAAACGATACAATCAATCCAAACAATACCACAACTACTAATACTCACGATGTGACAGCAGATGAAGATGATATTGTGGGTGAGGGAGATTCCAATCTGGATCCCTTTGGCCCTATGAGTCCTATACTGAACAAACCTGCATTTCAAAGAAAATATCAGAAACCAATGTTTAGTATTCCTAGTGATGACGAGGATGATGACCATTCGAGTGACTTGGATCCATTCGGTGCCTCTAGTACTTCTGCTGCGGAGTGCGTCACTCAAATTCCACACCACTCGCAGTCAGAACCAGCACACGCTCTGGGAGGTTTAGTTAGCAGCACCACGTTATCTACAGCTACCTCAGACCATCTTGGCCTTGACATAGCAAGGCATCTCCATAACCACGTTATTTCAGGGCCGGCTTTCAATTCTGGTGAACGGATGGCACTTTCACATTTACCCACTGCAAACTATCTACCGACGCCGGGTACTCTATCACCGGTGCAGCATCTATCGAGAGCTACTTCTTTTGTGGGAGATCCTCATTCTACACTATCTCTCTCTGGACAACTACAAAGTTTATCTCAACTCTCGGGCACCAACCAGATCGATGATAAGAAACTGAAGGAAATGAGCAAACCTCCCTGCTACGAAGTGGCCATCCACTCTGTTGCTAGTGCCAAAGATTTGACGCCTGTTTACAACCTTTCGGAGTCTGATATTAGGGGTAACCTCCACTTGCTTGATTCACGTTTACATAACCTTAGACTTTCAAGAACAGATCAACATACTTCTCCGTTATCCAAGTCGACACCGAATACGATTGCATCATCACCCAATTCCAAATCTTCCACCTTCTTGAACTCTCTCAAATCAGCATCCAAACGTAGCAGTTATGGTCATTCTCTGTTGTCTCACTCGACCACGACGCAAACACAAGGTCACGGAGCAACTACATCGCCTTCCATATCACGAAACATCTCTTCATCATCCCTACACACACTTAAGAGACCCATACTGAGATCAAAGAAGAGTGCAGACGCAGAACATTCCCATCCAATTAGATTTGAGATAGGATCTCCAAACTCCAGAAGTGGAACAAGTACTCCTGTTGCTTTTACATCAGCAAACGATTACTTCTCTCCAGTTTCGACTGCACCGATATCGATACCATCTGCCTCGACTGGCGCCGATACCAGCAACAGTCACGGTTACGGTCAAGTTCATGGTCATGGACAAGGACATGGTCACGGTCATGGTCATGGTCATGGTCACGGACACGGACATGGCCATGGACATGGTCATAGCCACGGAAACGGAAACGGTCACAGCACTAGTGCTTCAACCACTTTACAACCTCCCAAGGCTGCACACATTGCAGGATCTGGACTGGGTGTATCACCTGTGAAGACTGGAACTGGCGTAGAACTAAGCGAGATGTTGGACACGCCATCGAAATTGCCATTGTTATTCAAAGAAAGTACGGGATTGTCTTTAAGTAAGATGAAGAATGGCAATTAGGGTTAGGTTAAGAATGGTAGACACGTAGTTTTTACATGTACAACGCTAAATATACATAATCAAGAGCGCTTGATGCTTAATGCGATGATTTAAGAGTTTGTTTGTAAGAAACTAGTGATTTCTGTAATTTCAGTTATTTTTTTTGTATAGGGAATATAGTAAGTTATAGTTCAAGGTAGTGTAGGCGATTAATGATTTACTCCTTGTATTTTCATTATATCTGTTCGATCGGCGGAAAACGAGCTCAAAGTCAAGTTTTCTAAGATCTTGAAGATTTTAGACTCTGAATACCAATATAGAAACAGCAGGAGTAATACGGACACATTGACGATTCCCAATTTGAAGGCTATGTAACAGGGGAAGCTGAATATAAGGTTGAATATGTGGAACAGTACGGCAAATGTTATTTCAAGTGCGGATGATAGTGTCAACATTTGATTTTCGGTATTTTTTTTGGCATTTATTGTCGGAGTACTCGAGAGAGATGTGGAGCGGTAATAATCTATGCCCAAGTCTAAGTCTAAATCCAAGTTTGAATGTGTGGATGATGATGACTTATTACTGAGCCCGGGTGAATTTTGTGCTGTGTTTCGTGTTACTTCTTGAGGGCTCAGTTTCCAGGGGATGTCGAATTTGATGTGTCGAGAAGAGGTTGTAGATAACATAGAGTCTGCATCAGTGTCGTGTTGTAAGAAAAACCGAGCATTTCGTTGAGAGTTATGAGAGAATGCTTTGAGTTGGGGAGATGATATTGGTAAGGTATCGTTGATGATATTGAGGGAAGATGTACTTTTCGAGAACCTATTGGCCATTGAGTTGAGTGTTGTATTTGATAATGTTTTGACATCGAGTCTATGTACTGATTGATAGGAGGGATCTGAAGCAGTCATTATCAATGAGTGAGGTCTCTGTTTGCTGGATGTAGAAGTTGCCATGATTAGAGATGTTGGCTCAGAATCGATACGTTTACCGCAAGCTTTTGCCTTTAACTTTTGCAAAGTGGCATAGTCTATAGATTTCCTGTTTGCTTTCGTGGAAGGTGAGTTTGTATTCTTGCGACTACGAGGAGTTTTGATCCACGCAGATATAGTGTCTAATGATTTGCGGTGATGAGAGTTTGGCTGGTGATTTGGATCCATCGAAGAGTGATGAGGTTTGAGGAAGGAGGTCAAATCTTGGGCACTAGCGCTGTTATACTTACCATTAAGGTGGTACAATGATTTGTGGGATCGTTGATTTGAATGTTCATGATGGACTTGATAAGATTGTGAGTGTGGTATAGTGTTTCTACATTCGTTGTTGTATGACATTATGTTTGAGGTATCGAATGTGATATCTCCGAAATTGTCATCATCCTGATCATCATCATCGTATAATTCGTTTAAAATTTGATAGTTTTCATGAAGGGTTCTCTCGGGGGTAGTTTCAACGTCAAATGATACCGAACGTCTATTGTGGGCACTTTGCAGGTGAGTTCTCTCATACTTGTTTGAGAATGAATATTCAGGTGAATGTCTGCGAGAGTCGATCAAAGTGGTGGAGTCGTTCGGAGAGTGGTGTCTCTCAGTATTTTTGGATAGCCTTCTCTTTAATTTTTTGCTATTACGTCGTATGAGTTCCATGGCAGTCATGTAATATGTTAGATCAGGAATACCGATGGTAGGCAATGGACGACAACAAAGATAGAGTGTGGACTGCGGTGGCCAGAAGAGGATGGCCCAATAGCACTGTATAAAAAGAGACCGTTCAGTGAGGCCACTCGTATCCAGTCGTACTCGGTGACATGCATGCACCCTGAGTTACAAGCTTTACAAGTTACAAGATCGGCTGTCAAATGTTTAGCTTTCAGTTTTCAGCTGTTTTCTTTCTGTTCCGCGTTCCGCGTTCCGCCGCTTTAAGCTTTAAGACGCGTTTCTCGTTCCGCAAATTTATTCAGACCGCGTTAGGCGTTAGGCGTTAAGCGTGACGCGGAGGCTCGTCGGCGCGGCTCGTCGGCTGGCCGGCTGGCCGAATTTTTTAGGTGCAGCACCGGCGCGGGCATGGGATAAATGATAAATGGGATGCATGCAGGACATGGTGGCGGCTCAGCTTTGTCGAATTTCCCAATGAGGAAGGTGAGTGTTCTTGCGACATGAATGTGCCCCGTCCCGATTAGGCAGCTAAACGCTGAACGCTAAAGAAAGAAGAGAGAAGGAAAAAGGGCACAGCTGGAACGGGGGTGAATAAAACTGAAATGCTCAGCCGGACGACACAATGCTCAGCGAATGCCAGACTCAGGTGAGATGCTTCTGCAATGGCAACAGCAACAACAGCCACGGGAATAGCAATAGCAACAGCGACAGCAACAGCGACAACAACCAACCACAAACGCTTCCTTTATCTGCTCTATCGTCACCAGGGTCTTTGCAATTCGAGTAGTGGACATACCCCCCAATACTTCAAATCTTCCCCTTCGATCGTCCTTCAACTCTAAACTTTTGCGGCCACAGCGACGATCTGTTTAAGTTTATATCTATTTTACCCACTTTTACAAACACTCCACACATCGACCACTTTCTTTACCTTGTTCTATCTCTTAGCGGAGTTAGTACTTGCAATAACTTGAACCTGAACCCCTTCTCTTCCTCCCCCTTTGAAAATGGATATCTGGAATACTCACAATCCGTCAGCGGCAACGACAAGCTCACACCACAACAATAATGGCAATGGACATGGCTCAAATAATGGCAGTGGTAACCACAATCAATTAAGTGACACACTCTCTGCTTATGACCCTTTGGCCACATTTAATGCCACATTGTCAAACCCTACAGACTATAAGCAATCATTCTCTAATGTGGAGCTAGATCCATTGGCATTCCAAATGATGCAATTGAACACTAAGGACCCGCTCTCTCAAATGACAACACCTTCAATGATGCAAAACTCTTATTTTGGTAACTCATCCTTACCATTGAACAATCGTCAGCTCAGTGACAATACCTTGTCCAAGTTAACCGGCCAAAATGCTAATGGGAACTCCAATGGCAATGGTAACGGTAATGGGGGTAACAACTTTAATTCAAATTGGTCCAACAATAACACTGTAAATACCTTGAATACCAATAATACCAACAATAACAACAATAACAATACCAATACCAACAATAGCAACACCAATGCTAATGCTAGTTCTAATAACAACAACAACCCTTACACCAACTATCTCATCCAGCAAGCACAGCAAGCACAGCAAGCACAGCAAGCTCAACAACAGTCAGCGCCAGTACTTTCTCAGTCATTGTCTCAACCTGCTTCTCATCATAATAGCTTTTCAGCTCAGATGAACTACAAGAGATCTCAATCAAATGCTCAGCAGTCTCATCAATCAGCTGCCCAATTCCAATCTCAGAACCGTTCAAACCCTCCAAATTACAACCACCAACAACAGTCTCATAACAATAACAGTATCACAAATAGTAACATTAATAGTTTTCAAAACGAAAACATTAAACCTCAAAACCAGTTCCATATGGACTCGAGAGCTTTGAAGCCTTCCAATCAGTTCAAAAATTCAATGAACATCACCGATCCCTCTGAGATTGAAACATTCAAAGGCAAACTTCAACTCAAGGACGTCATCATTAACAAACTTGAATCTGAATTGGAGAAGATGAAACAGTTCCAGAACACAATCTTGAAAGCTCAAAATGATTCAAATGGTAACTACGAAATTCCAAAGAATTATGAAGAATTATACCTCAAGTTGGTGGAGAAGATCCAGGCAACGGAGTCTGAATTGGATGACACAAAGACTAGATTAGAGGCCCTAGTGACCGCAATCGCAATGAATCCAAATCCTTCAACGTTCAAGAATGGAAGATATGATGAGGAGGAAATCTCTCACAAGATCATCTCCAAATTGAAAATGTTGACAGAGGAAAACGAAGAGCTTTCCAGAATGGTAAGCTATGGCAAGTCCAAGGAGAAGGATATTGAGATTGCTCTTTTGAGAAAGCAAAATAATGACTTGTTGGAGAAAGTTGCCAAGCTCGAAGGTAAGTTGAATGACAAGAAATAATTCCTCATTAATAGTCATCAAAATGTACCCGAAAGCGCTCAAACTTCCCACAACTCTCTCCCCACCCTTTTAATTTACCAACCTATTGACTTTCTCCCAACTTCGTTTAACTTCACCCATTATTTCACTTTCATCCTCAGTTCATTAGACCACCTACATAACGGTGCTCTTTCTTTTATTACTAATTCCTTGTTTGGACATTGCTTTATGCTGGCAGAAATATTACAGGATTCCATTTACATGGATGTGAATTTCCCCATCTATATAATGCTTTCACTTTATAGTTGAACCTTTGTTTCTACACTTATGCCATCCGCTTATACACGTAGACATATCCGCATGTCTCAATCTCCTTGAGATTAGCTACACCTGCCAACACGACCTTTTCATCGTTGAATAACACCCACTTTTCAGTTCCCTCAACAACCTTCTTTACAAATGCAACATAGTGGCCAGAATGCACTGATGTACCTTTATGACAAATAACAGCAAGTAATGTATAGTCACCCTTCACATTTTCGTTCTCCTTCCGCAATTTCTCCATCACCTCTTCTGCACTCTCTGTGTGGTTTTCACTAACTGCTATCTCTCCATCATCCTCAGAGTTACTAAACAACCACTCAACAGCCGCTTCGACGTTACCAGCATTGACAACGAGCGCTTTAACAGAAAGTTTCTCTGAGAAACCCATGCTGGTCAAATTTGCGAGCTGTTCTTTGTCTACATTATCTGCCGGATTCGTCGATTTAGAAGGCGTTTGGAATGGTACTTCCAATGCCGGATCGTCCATGCGTTCAAAGAGCCAATTCATTGCCACTTCTGCATTCTGATTGGCTGTTGCGTAAAGAGCATGCTTAGCCCTATTCTCAGGAAATCCCATCTCCATAAGACTATTAAGAGCTTGTTGATCAAATGAGAATTCCTCACCGTTATCATCCGATGATGCATCATCTTCGGGAAGGTTATTCTCGGATTCCAATAATGGCTCCGTTTTGAATGGTGTTAGAGAAAGTGTCTCGGAGAAAGATATTGGAACACTTGCCTTCGTTGGAACCCAGTTCTCTAACACGATTCTCTGTGGGCATAAGACGAGATATTCTGGAAATGTTTCGAATCCTTCGCATTTAATCGCAATTTGAGAAGAGTCACATTTGGGACAATCATACTGGAAAGTCTCTGATGAGTTCCAAGATTGAAGAGATTCTTCCATGGTCGTTGGTGAGTAGCATTTTTTACCTTCAGAGTCCACATCTTTAACGTTCATAGATATTGGGACGGTGATATTATCTGTGAGATCTTGCTTGAAGCGTACACCATTGCAGTTTGTGCATTTGATCTTATTCTGGGTGAGGAATTTCAGAGAGCTTGTTGGTGACGTCTCCAATTGACCTGTAATGTTGCTTTTTTCAATCTTTTCAATAAGATAGCACCAAAATTCAAAGGAGTCTTGTTGGAGCATTGTGCTGAATTCCGGATGTCCTTCACCTATTAAAGATTTAAATCCGGAAGGTTTGATTCCGCGCTGGTATTTGATGGTCTCGGTAGTCCATTCGTCTGGAATTGAATATCTTCCCGAATTGAGTCCATCTCCAAGCTTGAATAATTGCGTCTCCAAATCTTCGTATGGTTTGAAGTTCCCTAATATCTTATCGAGAGGGATACCATCTGGGTTGAAATAAGCTTTGGAAAATGGATCAATGCTGAAAAGAACTTGTAATGCAGAAGCAAGGTAGCATGAGTTACCCAGATTTTTCAGTCCTGTCAAACCAGACCCAAATATAGGTCTGATCTCTTCATCGCCATCACCTGTCATCTTAAAATCCCATTGAATGTTCTGTTCAATTTGTAGCTCAGTTAGGGATTTCTCCGTCTTCACAAAATTTGTGATATCGATGCCAAAAGTCTTGAGCAATGCCGCTAAGTTAGGCACCTTGACCTCATCATCGCATGCATAGCAATAACAATCAGCAATATCGGAGGACAAAGATCCTAATTTTACGGCAATTGAATGCCCAGGATGCTCCTTTTGGTGAGCCATTGCATGTGAATTTCCCGGAACGCCACCGAATTGACTTCTACCGCACCCCAGACTGCCACAATGTAGACAGATCCATAAATTCTCGGATAAATCACAGCTATTGCAATGTTGGAGCTGTAATCCTGGTATAGGATGTTGATCAATTGATGTTGAGTGCTTGCATGTTTTGATCTCTTGTTCCCATGCCATGATTTCTTGCTTCTTTTCACTAGAAGTAGCATTTATAATACCTTCTGCTGCCTGTATCACTTTGAGAGGGAGCTCATTGTTTGGATAAGTGATTGTAGTATCTGAATCCTGGAGATAGATTGCACATTTAGTATCGAATAAATCATCATCTGAACTTTCCTTGACTTCAAGTTTCATCATCTTCAGAGGTTGTTCTTCAGTCTTTTGTACTTTACGTACTTTCTTGTAGTTGAGAAATACTGTATGACCGTAAAACTCGCTGTGCATTTGGGTGTATTTAAACTCACCTCTGGAAAATGCTTGATGGCAACTCATGCAAATGTCGAGCCCTTGATTATCGAAGGCGGTGTCGAAGGAAAACATACAGTCATCCTTGAACACCTTGGACGCCGTTGTCGGCACTTCCACTTGATCCAAATTGATGGTACAGTCTGACATAGAGAGTAATGGCAATGATAGTGACTTTGCCCGTACTGGTGTCGAGAACCGCAATATGCCTTTGAACACAATGAAGAGGGTCATAAGTCGATGAAGGTGCTAAGTGCTAAGTTCAAGTTTTCGCTTCGCACCCTTCGCTGTTCGCAGGTAAGCTTCTCTTCTTAAGCCTTGATACTTAACAATTATTTTTTAGGGGTAAGCAAAGCCAAGCTGTTCACTACATTAGTCGAATATACAGTTGATAATGCATAAGATGAAGAAACTCTCATATTGGGACAAAAGTTACATAACCGAACAGCCCTCTTCTCTATTGGCATCTGTTTTAGGTCCGTCGGAGTTTTTATTGGAGTTGTCATCGGAACCGTTTCCGGATGCCGAGGACGGCCAGTGCGAGTCCATTCGAGGAGCAGGTAAAGGTGCAAAATGCAAAGGGAGTGTTGAAGATTGCAGTATTGGAGGTGCAAACATTTGTGGTGCTATCAGTGAATGGTCGATCACTGAAGTATTCATTTGCCCGGGAAAGCTCTGGAGAACACTGTCGTATCCATAACCTTGATGTGGGATTATTGGTGGGAAGTGCGGAGTTGTTGTAGATACTAGAGACATAGAATTAATGTCGTTCACAACTTTCTGAGTTATCGTTTCCGATTTTTCGATCTGATCTACAGGTGGTGGAACGATCCACATCTGTTCATCATCTGTATTTTCCGCCAACATAATGGAATCTCCTTCAAAATCGCTAGGGAGACAGCAATTGTCTTCCCGCAAAGCTAAAGCATGGTCTTCCTCTGTTTTCGGACCAGATTGTTGGTTGCGAATGTGATCTGCTTTAGCCGCTAGGTTGATTTCATCCGTATATTCTCCCAACACTGTGGTAATATTAGTGACACCCATGTCCATCCGACTACCCATACTCTTCGATGCTGTAACAAAACTTTTCACTGATTCATCATCAGAGTCTAGTACAATCACATCAACTGGATCAAAAGTCCCCAAGGGTTTTTCAAGAATCTCAGTAGGGTCATTGCTCTCAAGTTTGGGTTTCGTCGGAGTTTTGTCGTCATCAAACAACAAGTTTATGGTACCATGATCAGAGATAGAGTCGTCCAGGCTCACCGCAGTGACAGAAATGTTTGCTACAGCCTTGTATTCCTGGTTTTCTTTCGTCAATTCATCGTCTTCCGCAAAAATCAGATCGACCGTACCGTGATCAGATATTGAGTCATTGACATTACATGTACTGACCGGCCGCTGAGCAATTATTCCATTTTCTTGTTTCTGGTCATCATTAAACAATAAATCCAAGGTTCCATGATCTGATAGAGAGTCAATGTTACTGACATTCTCTCTAAGATTATTGTCTTGATCTAATGTTGCTTTCGCAGAAGTGTCTTCAACCGGCTCTTGTTGCTGTGAGTCTTTGTCTTTTTGCTTTGATTTAGCAAGTTCATCTGCAAACAGAAGTTCTGTTGTCCCATTAGTGGAGAAACTATCATCAGCTACACTATGTTCATAGGTGAGCTTCAGTGATGAATTTTTTATTTCTTCCAATGTAGGCCCCACAGGAACACTGGGTATCCGTGTTTGCTGATCCATTAAACTGATACCACGGGTGACAGTATTAGCCGAGTGCGACATTTCTTTCCTCAAGGGGAATGCATTGCTACGAGCAAGAGTCAAACGTTCCATCTTCTTATTTCCAGTGCCTTCGGACTCAGAATTATGGCATACTCCGGAGTTATCTGTGTGTTTATTCTCATTTTCATTTGTGGCGGATTCCTTTTTCATGGAAGTATTTTCACTCAGCGATGCCTTGAAGAAGTTTGCAAAATCATCATCCACAAATGATGACCCCACATAATCTGAGGAGTCAATAATTCTGGATATCTCTGGGTCTTCTTCAAAGGGTTCTACCAGAATGGTGTTAGTTTCAGCAATTGATGGTTTCAATGAAACGTTGCCAATCTTTTGCCGCTTCTTCGGTGAACCATTTGCTCTCAGTTCTTCTGACTCCCGCTTAGCACCGCTTACTATTTCTGCAGATGTGATTTCAAGTAATGTACTCTTTTTGGATAAAATCTTGATTGGAGATTTTGAAGATGAGGCTAATAAATCTAAGGTTGTTCTCTGGGAAGTGGGGGTTTTCTTCTTACTGGGAGAGTTCTTTGGGGTGGTTTTCGGGGTATTCCTAATCTTTTCATACGCTTCCAGTAAACGCATACCATTCCCTTCCCTCTCAAAGAAAAACTTGGGGATCCACATCTTGATTGTAGAGTCTACGACCTTGAAATCATCATCAAGTCTATCTTTGGGAATATCAATGTAGTTCATAAACAACTTCCTTGGATCGAACACCATTCGATATAAAGACATCTCTTCCCCACCACTGAGTTCCGCAGTTTTGTATCTATCAATATGCATGTGTAAATCATCTATCTCTAGCTGTTTCTGTGTAAGTAGCGCTTTTGTGATGTAAGCCTTACCAAGCACATCGATTAGTTTTTCCTTGTCTGCATTCCCTCTCATGGTCATCATCAATCGTTCATAGTTGGGCTCTGAAAACCAGGATAAAGGATGGGACGAAGCTAGTTGATATCTCTGTGTGGACATAACATTACCATCGGGTTCCAGAAGCTGCGACACGCCAACTATGCCACTCAAATGGTTACCTCTCTTTACTTCGTTTTTAAGCAACAAAGGTTGAGGCAGTATAGGTACGTATATCAGATTCGTTGATGCTTCTCCTGTACCTTCATTCACATTGCTTGAATAATGTGTATTCATATAAATATGTGGAGCCATATTTGGATAGAAATGACTCGCATATATGAAGTCATTATCAAGTACTGCCTCTTTTAATCCAGATTTGAAAAAAATTCTAGCATGTTCATGAATTTTTCCTGTGATGTCCTTGGAAAGTTCCTCCAACATTCGACATCGTTCTTCATAACAATATGGCATAATACCTTTTCTGTACTTTGCTGTATTTTCTGAAACGTATATCGACTTGAGGCGCTTAACGGGATCAATTCCAATATCTTCGGTTGCCAAAGCCCACGCTTTCTTTATACCTAAATTGGAAACTCCTGAGGAATAATCATCACCTTGAATACATGCTATAAACATAAGCTTCTCGGCATTCAGGTTGAATTTCTCTAGTACCTTTTGATCCACGACGGTAATGTAATACTCAAAGTTACTGCGTGCGGTATCGTTCTGTACCTGTTTCTTCTTGGGTTTCTTCTTTCTGCCCCTTTTCTTTGGTTTCTTTTTCCCCTTTACATCAAAATCAACATCACTCGTTTCCAGGTCAGAATCTGCAATTTCTGGTTCCAATTCCTCAAAATTACCGTTCTGATCGTCTTTTATACGGGAAAATTTCCGTAAGATTGTAATGGCACCATGCGCCAGCGCATCTGCATCGTTAGTTATCACTGCATCAATGACATTTGCTGCATTGAGTCTAGCTAGTTCAATCTCTGCATCACCAGGTGCGTGGATGAAATCAATATTCCATGCTTTCAACATTTCAACGAGTTGTTTAACGCATGGTATACCGAGAATATATTCCCCTTTGCGAATCCTCGCTAAATCCTGTCGATACTTATCCTCAAACCTGACATTGTTTGCAGCTTTGACATGGAAGCCTTTATTTCTCCCCTTATCCAGTTTGATAGACCCATCAAAGACAATGACAAAATTGACTCCTTTTTCCATCAAATATCTTATTCGACCGGCAATACCTATTATCGTTGATCTTATCTCATCATTTGAAATTGAGCCAAGATCAACCTCACTAGTTCGGTGACCAAGCATTTCAAATATCCATTGAAAGATATCGATCCCAACTGTAGGCGAGCGTGTATGCTTCTCATAGAACCTGTAAACGTATTCTGTAAATGTGACTCTATAAGCGGAGACTCCCCCTCGTTCCCCGAGCTCTTTCCAGAATCCGCTGATGGTCATCACTATTGATGATAGAAAGGCCAAGCACCACTGTGTGAGTTCTTAAGTTCGCTTTTGCTTGTTCAACAAATAAATGGACGCACTCCACAAAGCAATGAACATGCGGCTATCTAGGAGTTTTAATATGAGCTTTTGTTGATACATGTCCAAGCGAATTGCCGAAAAAGGAGAAGTGAGAAGTGCGTCATTGATCGTTGATCGCTAATCGCCAACGGCGCGCCATCCGATGCCATTTTAGCAGTTTTTTCTCTCGAATGGTTGTAATCTATTTTATAGTCTGAAGATAGTAGGTATTTAATTACAGAATGGAATAAATAAGTGGCAGAATGCTCAAAAGATCTTTATAAAACGTCGCTAATAACCTTGGCAGCTTCTTTGTAGGTTTCCAAAAGCTTTTCACACTTCTCTCTTTCCTGGATGAGCGTTTCATCCTCATAAAGCAATTCATCAAAAAGACTTTCCTTATATAGCTTTTGCACCAATTGATTTTGAACAGTTTCCTTAGAGTAATTAACCAGTAAGCACATAATTGCCTTCGGAACTTGATCCCTAATTGTTTCCCTAACTATGGAAAAGTAAGAAGCAATCAATCTACGAATCAATTCACATTCAAGTTGTTCTCTTTCAGACAGTTGTTCTTCACTAATGTGGAAATGATCCAATTGGTCCTGAATGTTGTTTTCACTAGGGAGGTGGAATTGCAATTGACTGCTCTCAGTTTCTGTAGGATAGCTGAATGGAGTCATTTTGGTTTCCTTATCTTTCTGCGCTTCATCCTTCTTACCGAAGAAATAATTCAAAAAGTTTTCCTTATCAGGCTTGGATTCGTTGGAGGCATGAGTTGCAACTGTTCCAGATTTGTTCTCCTTCAGCTCACTCAGAATGGATGATTCACTCCTGCCATCGACGACACCGTTCACTACATGCGCAGCCGCCACAGAAGCGGCAGCCTTGGCAAGCTTCCCATTTCCAACACTGCTAGAAGTTGACTCTGTACGACTGTGATGGATACTTTGAATGTGATGTTCTTCTTCATGTTTGAGTGCCTTGGTCCTCTCACCTTCCCTTTGCTTTTGCCTTTCTTCGGCAACTTCCGCCATAGCATTTGCTGCACCGACAAAGTTTGGATGGTTGGTATTAATGTAAGCACGATTGATCTCGATCAAACTCTCAACATATTTGGTAGTTGGACCCAATCTTTCTCTCAATAACTCGGAAACGACTTCAATCAGTTTGGTGTGTAACTTAGGGTATCTAGCTAGCTCTTGACTTCCACAATTATGGCCAATCTTCATTAATTCTTCATAGACCAATTCGACACATCTATGGGAAGGTCCCTCTAAAAGTTGAATTTGTGGTTTCACCAAAAGGTCAAATGCCAATTCAGGAACAAAAAGTGAAGGTCTTGGTCCTGTTGAGTTTCTAATTGCAGTTCTAATATCAGTAACAGTCAGGTTCTGAAGTGGGTTAATGGACATCATGGAGTTTCCTAGAACTTCGTTATACACGTAGTAAATTCTGGCACCACCGCACAATTCCTTGGTAGAGATTTCACTGGAGTTACCCTCGATGGAGTTGATGAAATTGTTGGCAAACTTGTTCATCAATTGTAGAATTAAACCACCTCTATTTTCTTTGGAGATGATGTTCAAGTTTCCATAAGAGGCCAATTCTTGCTCTGTTTGTCCCATCAATGTATTAAGCTTTGCCTTGATATCTGGTAATCTCTCTCTGATATGGTTCATCAAAGTTTTGTTCAATGTCTTTGCAAGGTATTCGGTACCACATCTTGATGCAATGGACTTATAAGCTGGATGAGTTTGGAAAAACTCCATTTCCGCTGCCAACGATTCATTTAGTGATTTACTGGTCATGATATCTTGTTGAGATCTGTTAACAACACCAACAAATCCCAACTTTAGTGGGTACACCTTACCAGTTAAGATATCAAGTGCATTGGTACCGTGATCCATCAAGTCAAGCTTTGATAGAATACCAATGGTTCTCTTACCTTGTGGATCCACTTGTCTTGCCAATTTGAGAGCTTCAGAATTGACCAAGTCTTGATTTGCTGGAGTGACGGCAAGAATGATGGAATTAGGTTTGGAAATATACTCTAGAAGCAAGTTTTTGATCTGTCTCTCAATGTCCACTGGTTGATCTGCGATAGGAATTTTGGTAAGACCCGGCAAGTCAACCAAGGTCAAGTTCAGAACATTAGGTGAATAAATCTTCAAATTGATAGGAATTCTGCTGATACCTTTATTCTTACCAGCGATTCTAGAAGTTTCGTTTTCAATTTCCTTTCTTATGTTGTCAAAATTGTAGAATCTTTTACCTGGAATGTGTAAAAATTCACCCCATTCGGCAATAGATGATGAGCCTGCTGAAACATCATCAGTAGAGCTGATAGCCCCATTGTTTTTAAGATGTTGTTCCAGAGTTAGTTCGTTAGGATCCAAAGGTTGAGAGGACTCATCCGAGACATAATCAGTTCTATTGAGTAGTGGATCGTCGTCCGAAAGGTGGATCAACTGTAAAACCAATGGTCTTCTGGTAACAATACCGGTACCTCTTGGTAGAAAGTCTCTACCGACAATATTCTCCAACACAGAAGACTTACCAGCTGACTGAGAACCAATAACGGTTAACAAGGGCAAGTCAAGATCCGTGAGGGAGGTGTTAGTGACAATGTCTTGAAGTTTGTTGACGACGGGGATGAGTTCGTGTAAGGAAGTCATTGGCGGTGGAAGTGTTGAGCAGAGACGGCTACTTCTCGTAGAGCACTGTTCTCTGGGTAGAATCAACAGCGGTGGGGGCGTATCCAGGAAGAATGAAGCGTTGGCAGGTCATCACGTACATAGCACATAGCACTGACAGATTATACTCAGTGAGCACCCGTGTTTTCGTCTCACCTCGAAATTCCAGGGCGCTCTAAACACTAAGCACTAAGCACTAAGCACTAAGCGATAACCGCTAACTACAGCACTGGGAAGCGCCATCAGCCAGCGGCCAGGGAGATCAGGGTCCTGCAACGGTATCTATGGGGGAGATGATACACATATACATACCACTACAGAGGCTATGGGAAAGGGTGTTGTTGTGTACAGAGAGTAGAGCGGTTGCGCTATTTCTTCACTCCTCGTTTCAGCTCTTTTTCTGTCTTTTGCGTGATCTTACACACATCAAGGTATTAACCACGGGCTGGAGGGCATTCGTCGCCTCTGAATGAGATCGGGGAACCCATGTTCCGGATAACACTTGTATATTTGTTCGATTGAGACCTTCGAGTTGGTCTAGCTCATCAAATAGAAGACTCCAGTCACTCTTGTCTGAGTAATCCTTAGATGTGACGAGTTCGTTAAATTGTTTAACAACGGAAGCATCTACCACTTGGAGTGGTTTTTCTTGTGCATTTGAGTTGGATGTTGTTTTCACAAACCCAGAAACACCAACGAGTCCTACAACGGCACCGAATCTGAACTCCTGTCTGATAGCTAGCTCTTCCCAGTAACGCGTGCAATTGACTTTCTTCGCTCTTCCTTCAACCACCAAATGTTCCAAGAATCTGCCCTTAGGATCATCTGGTAGTAGTGGGATGCTGTAGATGGCAGGTTCAGACGATTTTACGTCTGAATATACGTTACCAGCTTTCCATTCAATGGAGGGGAAAAACCGTGCAATTTCACGATTGTCCATATTCAAGACGTCGAGCCATTTTTTCGTACCTTCCCAGCTAGTGCCATTGACTATTCCATCGACATTCCTTAACCACCATTTTAAAAGTTTACTACCGTCCAGAACGTGTTTCCCTGTATTCTTCATCGATTCGGGGAAGAGGTACTGCCCTTCAGATCGCGTGAACATAACCAGTCTGGTATGAACATTACCAACTAGAAGGTCTATATCGATGTGTTGGATATCACGTAAGTATTCCGTCGCCAAAAGGTATAGCCTATTGGTTGTACCGTAATCAACATTTCCAGCAGCTCTTTGCTGCAATACGTGTAAATGGTGTTGTGTCTCCGACATGAACATTCCTCCTCCATTGATCTTATTACTCTTAATAACATCAGTTCCATCGTCATTATGCGCTCGCACATGTACTTTCATACCATTCAAAAGCTCTGCAATAGTCATTTGACAAATCTCGCTGATATAGGCGATGACAAATCTACCGACATTGACATTTTGAGATCCTTCCAGTCCTGTAGTATCTGCCTTACTCACGTAAACCAACTTCTCGATTCGATCTTCATAAAAATCTAGATATGTAAACACTTCCACCGCAAGTAATGGAACCTTTGTTTTCAAAGGGGATTGATCAACGTCTTCGCCAAAGAGTATGCAAAAATGTGTAGTTTTAGTGCTAAAAGACGGACGATTTGACTTTTGTTTGTGGAATACCGAGACGCACCGTTTCGTGTTGCGAATGGAGAAAAGAGTGTACTCCCCGGTATTTTCCCGCAATGAGTTGGCAAATTGCATACTGAACACAAGACTCACTCACTAAATCGAGATGGGGGCGGATGTAGCGTATATGAATAGGCAAGCACTACTTACGCCAAAAAAGAAAGGGTGTACGTGCTGTCTCTGGCTTCCGGCTTCTGTCTTTGGCTTCTGTCTCGGTGGAATTTTACTTGCGTATCGCGTTCGTCAGAGTTGAGCCCACATTCTTCGTTCCTACTTCCTATTTCCTACAATCAGTATACGGAATCGTTTAACATCCGGCATTCTGCACTATGACGCAGATGTATCTGTCTCTATGTATATCTGTATATATGATAGTTATGAGGTGACATTCAATCTCAAGCCTCTTCGTAATCCTCTGGGTAGAATATGAGTCTCTCAATGCCTTCCTTTGTGAGCACAATCATTCTGATGACACCACCGGAGGAACCATCCCATCTGATAGCTTGAGAGAGTGAGCTCTTGATGAAATTCACAGTCTCATCCTTAGTCATGTCCTTCTTGTAATTCTTCTTACAGTATCCATAAATGAAAATGGAACCTGAACCACCCAATATATAATCTTGCTTATGCAGAGAACCTCCAATGGGGATGTTGTACGCCTCTCCACCATTCTTCTCATCATAACCAGCGCATATGATACCGGCACTGAGTCCATCCTTGTTTGTGTAACAGATTTCTTGGAAGATGGAAGCGGCAAGATGCGTCGTTGGTGGGTTACCGTTTGTTGATTTGTAAAGTTCTAGATGGTACTTGACAATGTCTGCCACCGCCTGGGTGTCAGCTGCCGAACCCGACCTACAACACCATATTTTGTCCTGGATCTGCGTGAGCTTGTCTGTGACTCTGTTGGCAATGTATGTACCTGTGGTGGTTCTGGAATCGGCACCGAGAATGACGCCGTCCTTGAACGTGACGGCCATGATCGAGGTTCCCATGGACACCTCGCCCTTCTTCAAGTGGGTAATGTCGACGTTGATAGAGTCCATATTGTGTTGTTGCTTCGCTATCGCTGTGTCGATGTTGCTGTGATGCTGTTGCTACTGTTGCTCTCCGCCAATGCCTTTCCGATGGCGTTTGCCCTTGTGCGCCGCCAGCTATAGCGACTCTGTGCTCTGTGTAGCGAGTCGATTTGATTTTCGCTTTCCTCACGTTCATGAATCGACCACAAGAACACTGAACACTGAACACTCCAAAATTTTTCACCCATCACGGCGACGACATCAACGAAGAAGAAGGAGAAGCAGCACTAGCAGTCAGCACACACGGCCACACACAACATCCACAGACATGGCACCTCTCAACTTTGATATCTCCTGCCTTGCTCCGGTCTCAGACCCATGGGGCCCATCCGCAACAACCCCGGAATCCCTCAAATTTAACGGTGTTCCTTACGCACCTTTCATCAAGAGTGACAAGCTCGGTAAGATCGCAGACTGGCAATCTACCAAGGAAGACGAGAACTTATCTTATGCTGGTAACAACTCCAAGTACGCTCAGAACAAAAGAGACGCATATCATGCATACGGTGCTTCTGCAGCTAAGATGTTTGGTGCAGAAGCTGAAGAGAAGGGTTTCTCTCTCGTTGATAAATCATCTGCTCCTGCAAATACCGCTAACAAGCAAGCCGTCTTGAAAGGTGGTAGAAAGCGTCAACCTGGTGCAGCACCAGGTGCAAAGAAGACAGCAGCTTCCGTTCTTGCCTCTGCGAAGAAGGCGCCAGTCGCTTCCTCCGCAACTTCAGGTGCAGGTGCAAAGAAACAAGGTGGTGCAGGTAAATCATCTCCTGCATGGGGCACAAACAAATGGGCTGGTAGCGGTAGTAAGTGGAACTTACCTGCTAACTCCAACAACACTGGCTCCATCGAAATTGGTGAAGGTTGGAAGTCTGTTGCTGACTTGGAATTCCACAGATTGACTAAACTCAATTTGGAAATCTCAAAGCCTGAACTCTTACAACGTTGTGGTAAGATTCATGCATACTCCAAGACATACGAAGAGAAAAATGCAGATTTCTTGAAGCCAAGTATCAAAACCACTGTTCAACAAACCACTAGCCAAGATCCAAACATCAAGCAATACGCAGCCGATGACGCAGCAAAGGTTTTCATAACAGATGAAATCCTCTCCCAATTGATGTGTGCACCAAAATCATCTGCTTCTTGGGATATCGTCGTCACCAAGAAGAATGGTAAGGTTTACTTTGACAAGCGTGAAAACACTTTCAGCATCCCACTCAATGAAAACTCTCCATACACGGATGCTTCAAAGAGAACCGCATACGAACTCGAAGCAACACAAATCTCTGACTACTACATCAACGGTTCCCTCTCTGAGACTAATACCTCCTCATTTGAAGGTAACTCTCCAATCTCTGCATCCGGTGCCATCAAGAAGGGTTACGCGTACAACAAGTTCGAACTTCCAAATGATAAGGAAGGTTCTAATGTTCCAGTCATTGTCCGTTCTTCTATGGATGCATACACATTCACCAAAACATCTCCAATTGCGATTCACCCACTCTTCCAATTCGAATCTAATGACTGGAGACTCGGCTTCAGAAACAATAAGCAAGGTACCATTCTTTCTGACCAGATCAAGAAGAACAACAACAAGGTTTCTCAATGGGCTATCCAAGCATCTTTAGCATCTGCTACACAAATGAAACTTGCCTTCATTGAAAGAGACAATGTCAAGGTTGCTAAGAACCACTATGTTGCAGGTGTTATCACATTAACCACTAACATGCTTCGTGAACAACTTGGTTTGAACCTCAACAACGGTTGGGGTATTGTCAAGTCCTTCATTGATATCATTGAACACGAAGGTGGTGAAGAAGATTACAGATTTGTCATCTTCAAGACTCCAGAACATCCAAAGATTGTCATCTACAAGGTTCCTTTTGACGCTTTCACTTTCTAATTGTAACAGCTTCTAATATACAAATACATCTCATCTAATTGATGATGTAAAACTATTGTACACACGATTTTCAATCAACTTTTGATTGGCGTGCTCGTATTCAGGATGCTCTCATTGGTGGAGTCAAATACATCGTTTCCAGCTCCCCTTTTTCTATCGGTTTCAATCTCTTCACTAACGTTCTCTAAAATTCCACTTATACCGTCTCTCGTTTTGGGAGGTGATCTCAATAACCGATATCTGGAAACTCTTTCCTCTAAATTGCGCTTTCTAACACGTTCTGCAGAAGTCAATGACGAGGCTTCTATCTTCTCAGGAGATAATCTGGAATAGTTCAAAAGTCTGCTGCTATTTTTCTTGATACCCGGAGTTCTCAGTGCAGAGGAGAACACCGTCGAATTGGTTGAGGCTGATAATAATATCGAGGATGACCTCATGCGTCGTCTATTTAATGGAGTTTGCAGCATATAGTGTTCTTCTTCGTTGATTTGACCCTCAACATCATATTCGGATACATCTCCCGATAGGAGTGACCTCATTCTTGAAGGTAATGGATGCTTGAAATATGGAGATCCTCGATCTCTTGGAGCAAGGTCAATGTATGGGTTTAGATCCGGAATATCATCTGCACCTCCATGATGGATATTTCTAGCAGTCGGCGTTGGAGAAGTTCGGGAAGATAGCTTCAGCTTCCATAGTTCAAAAAAGGTTTTCAATTTCATCTTCTCCCAACGCTGCTTGAATCTATCAGCATTAGACTCATCCGTTCTCACTTTAATCATTCGCAATTGCATTTTGGACATGATCTTGGTGAGTAGATTAACATTCTCAGTATCAAGTTTGGAAATTAGCAAGTCATGAAGAACTGAGACTTCATCAAACTTGGTGTACCATAGGTCAAAGTACTTGGATAAAAGCAGAAGCTTGTTATAATTATCAGCCTTAGCTTCTAGAACTTCCAAGTCAATCATTCTCATTTTCAATTTGTTCATGTAAACCGCTAGTATTCTCTTCTGACTAACCCTTTCAATTCTTCTCAACTCAAGTCTTTTCCTTCGGTTCTCTCTGAAGGATATTCTCATTACATTCCACATCCACTTCTTTATTGCAGTCTCCGACGAAACGAGCTTACGATTTCTGAATTCATCCGCAAGTTGCTCCATTCGCATATTGTGATTATACTCCTTTCTCCAAAAGTCAAAATACAGGGCAGTCTTTACCACAGGAATAGCCTTTTCGCATATCATAAGCTCTTCTTTCATAAATTTAGTTTTCTCCTGCCATCTGATGAAATGTTTCTGTACAACAATATAATCTTCTCGCTTATTATACTGTGCAGCAATAGCTTTCAGTTTCCATATCTTCCAACATCTGTTAACTACACGAAGTTGATGTTTCCCGCCAACTTCCTTCCCAATAGTTTCCAGTTTCCACTTTTTGAAAATGGCGGATAGTTGATTATGCTCATAAGCCGAGTTAGCTTTGGCGTTTAGCAAATATATCGACCTCCACTGGCCAAAATATTCACACAAGATCTCATTGTCGAGTCTTTTTCTAAGCTGACTCTCTACATCTGTGAGTTTCTTGAAGCGGTGCCATCTCACAAATATATCATTCAGTAGAGCTTTGCTTCTGAGCTCTTTAAGTTCCGTCTCCAAGCTCACCAGATGAATTTGATGCTTCCAGAATGAGAAGAATTTCTTCAGAATAAAAGTGCGCTTCTTCAACTCAAGTTCCTTGATGCGTATCAGTGGCTCATTTGCCGCTTTCTTCCATTTGTAGAAGAAAGTCCGCAACATATTTTTTCCTCTTATATCTACCCCTGTCTTCTGTAGCATAGCTCGTTTATGTAACATGGTTTTCCAAATATTGAAGTAGTTCCTTTTCTGAATCAAACCAAATTCTTTCAGCTTTTCAGGAAATCTGCAAATCTTAGCGTCTACCCAATTTGTCATGTACTTCATAAGCAGTTTATGCTGGTGGAGTCCATCTGCTCTATTAGCACTGCTCTTATATTTCTGAGTACGATGTTGCCATATATCAAAGTACTTCCTGGATTGAATTGTTTGGGCCATGTTCAGATTTATTTTAATATAATCGAATCTATTCGTCCATTTACGATAATAGGTTCCAAGCTCATGTAATTCAACTAGTGATACATTCTTGTTGTGCAACTCTTCTATCTGAAGCATCTTTCCTTTCCATTTCCGTAAATACTTTTTCTGTATATTGTAACTATTCCATCGTTCATATGCATCTTTGAGAGTATTCATCTTTCGGGTCAATACGTTCCATCTATCATAATATATTTCGGTAAGTCGAATATCCTCCTTTATTTGAAATAGCGCCATACGCATATGTGCGTTGGGAAATTGGACATGTTGATAGGTATATGGTAATGCTGCTGGTATGAGTGATAAATCAGCAAGTTGGTCTATGAATTTTGTGGTTTCAATAAGACCTTCGACCCATTTGATGACTGTGTTTTTGATCAGTACAATATAAGCATCATTTTCTATATCCGTCTCGCCTTCAGCAATCTTAGAGTCACAATAGTATTGAACGATTTTATGAAACAAACTCAGTGTTACGGGGATTTCCCCAGTGTAGTTACTAAGCTCTGCAGTGGTGACTTGCTGAAGAATCTCATTTACCATTCCTATATCAAGTTTCTCAATCAAGGGATTTTCCAGATCGGATGCATTATCAGAATCACTTATCTGGTTGTACTGATCGCTCTTGTTTTCTGAAGAAGTATTTATGGATTCTAGTGCCATGCTTCGAAACAGGGGCTTCAACAGAGGTAGAATGGGATTGTGTCGGTAGTAATCATCTATTTCCAGCTCAACATATTCATGTTTTCTGAATATTCGTTTCACTAAATCAATCATTTGTTCATGATATCGTATGGCTATTTGGGAATTGAAGAAGTACGCAACCCCTGTCTCGCGCTTGAACAGCTCTAAAGCTTCGGTGGCCATACTCTGAATAGTAACGGTATCATCATGCAATAAAAGGTTCTCAAGACATTCTCTATAGAAATTGTCAAATATTGTGCTGTTGGTTTGCAGAGAAAAGGAGAGTTCAGTGGATGTATTCATGATGTCCTGACGCATATATGACGCGATAACGTCAATTAAGTCTGTCTCGTTGAAGACTTCATTCACTACCATATGGTGTCTGAAAATAGTATATCGTATCTTATTCAGCATTGAGAGTTTGAAGCTTACTGAGGTCTCGTCAGAATCATCGCTAGTTTCATCGTCCAATATTCGCACAATCTTCATGGATTCTGTTGGTGACCCTATCGCATTATTTATATTCTTCTGCACGGACGTAAAGTCTGTTCCTAAGAATGTATATCCTGTAAATACTTCTCCATTATTCTCAAAAACTAGCTCAAATAGTTCGTAGTTGTGTGAGTCGAACAAAATCTCATCTATCCCCAATAGTAACTGCCATAATGTTTTCACGTGTTTGAAAACAACACGGTCAGGTAAGTCCCCAGCTAGAAGCGATCGCTCGGCATCGTGCACCTCTTCGATCACCTCCACAAGAACATCCAACGTCGACATGTTCCGCGACCGTTGGAGGGGTGGTCTGTGGCCGAGTGAGCAGTTGCTTTGTGGAACGACAACATGAAACTCAAATCAAAGTAAGATAAGTTTCCCTATTGGGAAAGGCCTTGGACCGCAGATTGGTAGTAGCACACAACAAAGTCTGGGATCCGCTTGAAACGTATTCTGGGCAAGCAAGCGCGAATTTGTGTGGATTCCTTTTTTTCCTGATTGAAGATTGGGCACGCACGTCCGGTAAACGGTAAGCGCTCCCATAGTAAAATGAGTGACTGTAGAAAGCACGTTGTGAGATATCTATTATCTGATGTCTTACGAAGTAAAAGTGTACACAAACTAACTACTACTCATTCTGTGGTTTTCCTCATGATGTCGAAGTCTCTATACGCATCCTGGAATGCGGCTTTCTGGATACTCTCCTGTTCCTGTGTCTCGATACATTTGTTCCAGTGTATTCTATTCTTTAGATTCAAGAGAACAGCTACCACTTTTCTTGGGAACTGGGGATCAAAATACTTATCGTCATCATTGCCCAATGGGATAATGTAACGAGTCACCCCAAAACGTTCGTAAAGAGTGAATAAAACGTAATCCTCTCTGTTAATAATATCGTTGAGTTCGGTAAGATCATCGTCTTTCTCAAACTTTTTGTAAACGAGTGGCTCAGGATAGAACCTTTCATCAAAGCGAATCTGGTTCTTCAGAGTCTTTTGGAAGTAAGGAATGATTCTGTTTGGAACAGGCACAAACTGAACATGTCCATGGACGGCACGCTTTCTGGAAATTTCCCAAAATACAACAGAATAATCCCCAACAGATTTAAACATTTCGGCGAGACTTGTCTGGAACAGCGATATCTCTCTAACTAAATCAGAGTCTTCAACTCGAGCATTTTCGTCCTTGGCATGAACAAATGATCTCAAAGTAGGGTAGTGTTCTATGGGAACAATCATGCCATGTCCTGAAAATCCTCTCTCATTCTTCAAGGGTAATGGCCCCTTCGAGACTGTGAGATAACAGAGTTTGGCTATCGAGATGATCATGTGAATCTCAAATTTAGGGTTTGATAAACACAAGAAGCAATTTTCTGGGGTCACTATGGATTTAGGCTTTGATGGTTCTGTTGCTAATTTCTTTAACGTAAGCTGAGTCCTAGCTTCATCGTCTTCTTCGGCCTTCCTTTTGCGTGCTTCACTTGATATTACTGGAGCGGATGTTGTTTCCAGACTTTCAGGGACCACCTGCTTCAGACTTATCTGGAAAGCAAACCACCAACGTCCTGCATCCATAGTAGCCAAACTAATAAAGCGAGTCACGCTTTCATCAATTTTATACGGTTGACGCTCAAAGAAACGTCCCTTTTCGCCTCCACATGCAAACCAATACTGAGGCTGAAGTGCCGCCATGAGACAGTCAAGTTTAGGATCACCTGACAAAACTAATTTTTCTTCCCTTGCAATTGCATCAGGCCATAAGTAGGAGATTAAAATGTCAACTTGTTGTCCATTGAACTTTGCAAGTAGTTCATCCGATGTCAGGTGGTCAAGATCGCCCGAAACGTACCCTATCTTCAATCCGTTGGCAAGTTTGTACACGCCAATCTCTCCCAAATAATTGAGGTTTTCATTCAGCTTGAGTTCTTTCTTATAACCTTTCTCACCTTGTGTAAAATAAACGGGTATTTCCGGTACTAGATCAGTAACTGTGGAGGAAGAACTAGAATTTATGTCGTCTGGAAAAACATCACCTAAAAACAAAGAAAAGTCGAAAGGCCCTGCCTTCTTATTTTGCATATTGACTATCTTCACCGCCTTTCCTACATCTTTGACTAGTGGATTGAACACTAAAACTTTGAGTTTCTCTGTAGACATGTGTATGTACTCTATGTATTGTCTAAACAGCCTCCACTTCAAGAATTGCAAGAGATAGCTGTGATGGTGATTAGTCCGGGGAGGAATTTTTTCATCGTGTCTCGGAGTGTATGAAATCTGCAGTCAACATTCTCACGCCAGACGCCAAACCAAAATATGGAGCCAATTAATTGGCAATACACAGACCGACATATCATGGCCAAACTCGGTAACTGTTTTGATATCTACTTATTTTTTTATTCTTCCTTTAACTTATGCATACCTTTAGCCTAAACTTTGAACTTGAAAGTTTATACAAGCAAAACTACGAATATAGTTTATAAAAATTGACTGTTCCTTAGACCGGGATATAAGAACAGTTGAACGTTAAATGCAAGACACTGTACTGTGCCAGAGATAAACCATTTATATTTATCAAAAATAAAACAAAAGAAAAAACTCATTATGTATTAGGATGCCCCTAGTAGAGAGTGCTGAAGGGAGAATTATAACGTGCGGTATGGGAGTTCACTGTAGAGCCATTGACCATGATAGGGGCAAGTATGTTACTTGGATTGGTTCCTGGATTTCCTTTATGCTTGAACGTGAAACCAACAAAGTTCTTTTGATCAGTTCTCACGCTGTGCAAAGCTTCACGTTCATCGCGTGCTCTCTTTGCTATCACATCTTTGTACTTCGCCATGTCAGCCTCATTCTCAAAGTCATCAAAGTAACCTGCGTCTTCTTCGTTGTCTAGTTGTGGGATAAATGGTGGAACAATAGATCTCAAATTTTCCCAGTCTGCAATGTCAGAAAAATATGACATTTCTGTGACCTGTTTGAAAGATCTTAGTCTATCGTTCGGAGATGCAATCAACCTCGTGATCAATTGCCACGTTCTGTCACTAAAAACATACTTTCCATCATCATAGCGTGGTCTTCTGAGAACATGTTTCCATCTCTTCAAGTTACCGTAAGTCTCATCAGACGATCCACCAGAGAACGGGGTATAGCCGACAATAGCTTCGAAAAGCATGCATCCTAAGGACCAGTAATCGACAGTATAGTCATAAGGCTTTCCTTCCAGGACTTCAAGAGCCATGTAGTCTGGAGAACCAACAATGGAGTGTGCATATTGAATATCTTTTGCACGCATGGATCTGTAAAGTTGTTGACGTTCAGAAACAGATCTTTCCTTGGGTTTGTACTCGAGATCTTTCACTTGGTTCAATCTGAGCTTCATCGATTCGATTCTGTCAGTCGAAACTGAGCCTGCAGCCAAGCCAAAGTCTGTTAGCTTAATATGTCCCTTTGCATCAATTAAAAAGTTTTCAGGCTTTAAATCTCTGTGAGTGAATCCCAACTGATGTAAAGCATTTACAGCAGCAAACATTTCCGAGATGTAGAATCTAGCATGGTATGGGTTCAAGTACCCAGCATTGTTTAGTAATGTACGGAAATCACCACCAGGGACAAATTCCATGGCCATGTAAAGACTTTCCGTGTCCTGGAAGGCATAAAATAGCTTGACTAGCCATTCCGATCGGGTATTTGTAAGAATATCTCTTTCTGTTAGGACGTGTCTAGTTTCATCTGATCTACTGAGCAACTTCTTATTGAGAATCTTTAAAGCACATATTTCTTTTGTGTCCTTCTTCCTTGCCAGAAACACTTGTCCATAACCACCTTGACCAACTTGAGTAATCATATCGAAGTCTTTATGTTTAGGTTTAATTCTTCTCTTTCTTAAAAATGCACGCTCTCTACCGACATAGTTCCTCCATTGTAAGGATGCTTCCTCCTGTGGTAGCTTTTGCAGAGAGTTTTCGACTTGTCTGACTCTTTGTTGTCTACTGATCACGTAATCAAACATGTCACAGTAGTAGTCAAGAAAATACATTTGACACACTGTAACCAATCTTTTGGTTTTAGCTGAATTAGCCTTCGTGTAAAATTCTCTGTCCAGCTTTGATGTTTGAAACAAGTTATTATTGCTGGTATTATTATTATTGTTATTGTTGTTGTTGTTGTTGTTCAACATGTTGTTGCTTCTTAGAGGAGAACCATACTTATTCGGAGAGCCATATGGTGTATTCTCCTTGTTGGGGCTTCTCTCAGGAGAGCAAACTTGCATGGAGAAGTCGTCTGCATCTGCATTATATCTGTTTTTACGGGGGGTTGATGGTGAGCCGCCAACATTGAGGCTTTCCACGTCCCTGGAGAGATCATCAACATAGGAATCATCATCCTTGGGTGCCCTGCTAAAGATGCCACTCATCAATGCCATTTTTTGGTGTTCTTGGTGTGAGTCTCACTGTGTTTGTTGTTAAGCAGCACAAGCTTGTATAACAGTCGTGCTAGGGGTACTAGAAGAACAAGACGTCTCGAACAGAAAGCATGGGCGTGAAGCACAAAAGCATGGCCTACGAACTACAATCCTGATCCCTAAACATGAGTCGCCTAAACCGAACGCGTGTATTTACCTCTTTCCGCATTGGGCAATATCAGCAATCTGGGTCAAGGGGTAGTTGGTAGTTGGTAGTTGATCTACGCACTATAATTAGAGAGAATTAGCTACGAACTATGACACGCATAGCATGCTACAATAGTTTCGCAAGAGCACTCTCCTTCTCTGCCGTATTGCCACGGCTGCCCGATTGTTCTTTCTGAATTCGGCCTGTGAAAGTGTTGACCTGTTCCTTGGCGCTTTTTGTGACATGCACCCCGCGGACAGCTTCCACGCCACGCACGCCGTTTTTACCAAGCATTCCCAGGCCAATCTCTTCGCCAAAGGCATCTGTTCTCGACAGTTCTTGTTCACCAAATGCCATCTTATTCTGAGCCTTCTCCACCTCTGACATTTTCATTCTGTCACGCATTTTCTTGAACTTTCGTCCTCCTCGCCGCTTAGATTTGGGATCTGTAGGTTTAGGCAGTGGTTTGATCTGGACATTCTCTGGGGGTAACATTTGTTTCTCGAGGCGGGACCTAATTTCATCCCTCCATTGCACTCCCAATGAATTGTTTGTAGAATTTGGGTTTGAGTAATCTATTCTGGCCGCAAGAATGACTTTGGAGCAAACTTGTCTCACGGCCTGTTTCTTAAAATCTGCCGACACTTCTTTGACAAGATCACAATGATGCACATATCCCAACGTATTGTTCGCTGACTTCCCCACAGAAGGCAAATTGCAAGCAGGAGTAGAACACAGCGTTTTAAGGCCTACAGATGCAATTAGTTGTGCACACAAGGAAGGACCTACGAGCGCTGTGATATTAGGTGCAATAGTTCCGGCTCTCTCCGTAATGAATTCTCTGAACTTTTGCTGTATAGTGTTGATATCGCTCAAAATACCACATGCTTCTAAAATAAGAGACTGTGTGTGTTCAGAAGGGGGGTTGGATGTTCCTGATTTTCGTACAAAGTTGGCAGACATTGTGAGTGACAGTATTTGATCCTTTGGTAAAAACGTAAATTTTTCATTGCTCAAATGTTCTCTGAACGTCGATATATCAAACTGAACGATATCGACCACTTGCACATAATACAACGGATTCTTTATAATATTTGCCAGGTCGGACCATGTACTGTTGTACGCGAGCTTGATAAATGTGTTCAGCGTGTTGAAATGTGTGTATAGTTCTGCAATCAGTTTATTCGTATCCAAGAGAAGTTTCTGTTCTTCTTCTTTGGTAACGTTCAGGTTCCCTATTTTGGCATTGTCTATTCGCACTGCTAATGCGTCCAATTTATCTAGTATCGGGCAATACTGTTTGATGTTTGCGATCGATTCAACATCAGTAATTGTAAGCAATTCTTGAATGTCGTGTCTCTCTGTAAATGTTAAGCCGCCATTTGGATAAGTGTCGTTCTCATCATCGAAACCATCCTCTGAATCTGAAAACGCCCCCAGAAGCGTATCTGCCAAACTCATTTCTTCTTTTGTGTCTGTTCTCTTGGTATATTGCTCTTGCCAACGCTTGCACTCCAACATCATCCAGAACTCCGTCAGCACCTGCAAAAACTGGATACTTGTGCAAGGACCAGGGACACTCAACTGCACCCGTGCACCACCATAATAGAGGAAAACCTGCAGTTTCCAGTTTCCACACCACATGAATTTTCCACTTTTCATTACGGCCATCAGAATGGAAGCGTCACCGATGATTCACACTTCCTGAAGCGGCTCGTAGTTCCTGTAGTTATTTAGCCAACAGAGCGCCCCTGCTAGATTAGGTTCACTGTTGCATCTCACTTTTACATAGGCAAATAGCCCCTCGTTTATGTTATTAGCCCGGTACACATCTTCATTACGTTTCACACATAAGAGATTACCTACCTGCTTTCCAAGACAGAGATCCTTATTATTTTCTACGCAATCAAAAACCATGTCTGATCAAATCAAAGAACAACAATCACAACAACCTGCAGCTACCCCAGCTGCAGCTGCAGATGCTGCACCAGCTAAGCCAAAGACCGAAAAGGAAATCCAAAAGGAGAAGGCCAAGGCTGAAAAGATGGCTAAATTCTTAGCTAAGAAGGCTAAGCAAGAACAACTTGCTAAGAACGCTGCTAAGAACAAGGAGAAGAAGAAGAAGGTTGAGAAGGTTGAGGCTCCAGCCTACGTTGACAAGACCGTCCCAGGTGAGAAGAAGGTCCTCGTTTCTCTCGAAGATCCATCTTTCTCTTCTTACAACCCACAAGCTGTCGAATCTTCTTGGTACGAATGGTGGGTTAAGGAAGGTTTCTTCGAACCTGAATTTACCGAAGATGGTGAAATTAAGCCAGAAGGTGTCTTCTCCATTCCAGCTCCACCTCCAAACGTCACTGGTGCTTTGCACATTGGACATGCTCTTACCGTCTCCATTCAAGATGCTCTTATTAGATATAACAGAATGAAGGGTAAGACCACCTTGTTCTTGCCTGGTTTTGACCATGCCGGTATTGCTACTCAATCTGTTGTTGAGAAAACTGTCTACGCAAAGGAAGGTAAGACTAGACACGATTTTGGTAGGGAAGAATTCTTGAAGAAGATTTGGGAATGGAAGGAAGTTTACCATGACAAAATCAAGAACCAATTTACCAGCATGGGTGCATCTTATGACTGGTCTAAGGAAGCATTCACCATGGATCCTACTAGAAGTGCTGCTGTCAATGATGCTTTCGTCAAATTGTTCGATGATGGTACCATTTACAGAGACTTAAGATTAGTCAATTGGTGTGTCAAGTTGAACACCGCTCTATCCAACTTGGAAGTTGAAAACAAAACTGTTCCAGGTAAGACCCTTCTCTCTGTCCCAGGTTATGAAGAGAAGGTTGAATTTGGTGTCTTGACTCATTTTGCATACCCTGTTGTCGGCTCTGATGAAAAGCTTATCGTTGCAACTACTCGTCCTGAAACCATCTTTGGTGACACTGGTGTTGCAGTTCATCCAAATGATGAAAGATACAAACACTTACACGGTAAGTTTGTCACACACCCATTCAATGGAAAGCCTATTCCTATTGTCACCGACTCTGAAGCTGTTGACATGGAATTCGGTACTGGTGCCGTCAAAATCACTCCTGGTCACGATAACAACGATTACCAAACTGGTAAGAGAGCTGGTTTGGAATTCGTTAACATCTTCACCGATGATGGTAAGCTGAACGAAAACTGTGGTGAATATGCAGGCCTTAGAAGATTTGACGCTAGAAAGGTCGTCATTGAAAAATTGGAGGAAAAGGGCTTTTTGGTTGGACAAGAGAGCCATGAAATGACTTTACCAATCTGTTCCAGATCTGGTGATATTATTGAACCTTACTTAAAGCCACAATGGTGGGTTTCTCAGAAGGAAATGGCACAAGCTGCTGCTGATTCCGTTAAGAACGGTGAATTGAAGATTGTTCCTGAAACTTCCGAAAAGGAATTCTACAGATGGATGGAAAACATTCAAGATTGGTGTATCTCCAGACAATTATGGTGGGGTCACAGATGTCCTGTTTACTTTGTCAACATAGAAGGTGAAGAAAGAGACCACAACGATTCCAAGAATTGGGTTGCTGGTAGAACTCTTGAAGAAGCACAAGCAAAGGCTGAAAAATTGTATGCTGGTAAGAACTACACTTTAGAACAAGACGAAGATGTTTTAGATACATGGTTCTCCTCTGGTTTATGGCCTTTCTCTACTCTTGGATGGCCAGAAAAGACCGTCGACTTTTCCAAGTTCTACCCAATGTCCATGCTAGAAACCGGTTGGGATATTTTGTTTTTCTGGGTTGCTAGAATGGTCATGCTTGGTTTGAAGTTGACTGGTGAAGTTCCATTCAAAGAGGTTTTCTGTCACTCCTTGGTCAGAGATGCACAAGGTAGAAAGATGTCCAAGTCTCTTGGTAACGTCATTGACCCATCTGATGTCATCAATGGTATCAGTCTTGAAAACTTGCACGCTCTCCTCACTAAGGGTAACCTTGACCCAAGAGAAATTGAGAAGGCTAAGGCTGGTCAAAAGGAGTCTTACCCAGATGGTATTCCACAATGTGGTACCGATGCTTTGAGATTTGCTTTGTGTGCTTACACTACTGGTGGTAGAGATATCAACTTGGATATTTTGAGAGTTGCAGGTTACCGTAAGTTCTGTAACAAGATCTTCCAAGCTACGAAGTTCGTCATGATGAGATTAGGTGATGACTACGTCCCACCTGCGAAGGCTGTGTTGACAGGTAAGGAATCTTTGGTTGAGAAGTGGATCTTACACAAATTGACCAAGACTTCTGAAAAGGTCAACTCTGCTCTTGAACAAAGAGACTTCTATGAATCCACTCAAGCTATCTACAACTTCTGGTTGTACGATCTTTGTGATGTTTACATTGAAAACTCCAAGTTCCTCATTTTGGAAGGTACTGAAGAACAAAAGAAGTCGGCAAGAGATACATTATACACATGTATTGACGGTGCATTGAGATTGATCCACCCATTCATGCCTTTCATTTCCGAAGAAATGTGGCAAAGATTACCTAAGAGAGCTTCTGAGACCAGTAAAACAATTGTTAAGGCTGCTTACCCGGTATATGTTCCTGAGTACGATAACGCAGAAGCTGCGGCTGCTTATGAGTTAGTGTTGGAAATCACCAAGGGTGCTAGATCTTTGCTTTCTCAATACGGTATCACCAAAAATGGTAGCGTGTTCGTTGAATCAGCAAACTCCAAGTTCTTTGAAATTGCAGACTCTCAAAAGGACTCTATTGTTTCTTTGATCAAGGCTGTTGAAAAGGTCAATGTTGTTTCCGCTGCATCTGAGATCCCATCCGGATGTGTTTTAGCAACCGTCGTTCCTGAAGTCAATGTTCACTTGTTAGTTAAGGGTATGATTGACATTGATAGCGAAGTCACTAAATTTGCTTCCAAGTTGGACAAGTCTAAGAAGGCTCTCACTAACTTGGAGAAGATCATGACCTCAGCAGATTACGAGTCTAAGGCATCTGATGCTGCAAAGGAGAAGAACCAACAATCTAAGGAGAAGACACTTGCAGATATTGAAGGTTTCGAGCAAACTATTGCTAACTTAGAAAAACTTAAGTTATAAAACGCCCAGTTTCTGTAAATAACCTTTTCGTATTTTATGTTGCTTAATTTTTGAAGTTGACTTTACTTTCCTATTAGATTAAATTACACAAAAGTTTAGAATTTCCACACGTAGTCAGCCACAACTGACTGGAGCACTGTATCCCTGACCGTTTCATTAATTTTGTCCACGTCGGCACTAATGGCATTGAGTGCGCTGAAAAGTTCTTCTTCTGTGGTATTACCCAATGAATCGCTGTATATCAGCTCATCTGACTTACCATCAATAACAGAGAACACGCTGACATGATGGGATGTGGAGGTATCTAACTCGAACTTCTTCGGGCGCACAATTATGGAACCTTCCTTGCATGCACAGTAAGAGCTCAAAAAACTTGACTTCAGTGAAATACCCGCATTCAACAAAGCCAAATATAGCGAGTTCACGGCACATGAAAGTTCCATGCATGTAAATTGATCACGTTCTCCCGACTCAAGTATTTGAACAACAATTTGTATTTCGGATCTAGGATAAAGCTTCATATCTATCATAGCTCTTAAGATCTTCTTCAACTTGCTTTCAATATATACTTCTCTAGTGGATGGAACACCTACGGACGGTCTGACAGTCACACTCAAGAAAGCTTCGGTGGGGTGCTCATTACGTACCCTACTCACGTCAATAGGACCTGTCACTGAGGAGATCACTTTTGTTGTGGCAAATTGGAAAGTTGCGGAACCATCGACTTGGTTCAACGATCCTTGTTCGGCTTTTATAGACATGCTGTTTGAGAATGAGGGTTTGATCAATTGGATGCTATGTTTTGGGTTTCCACAAAAACAAAGAGATCATACGTAGAGAAGGCAAGCTGTGAGCTTGACGATGTCTCAATCTCAATGCTGCAAATTTCGTGAAATTTTCATGTTGCCAATTTGGGTGAGAAAAAAGTTCTGATATTTTTCACCATCTCCTTTTTCAATGTTCAATGTTCAATGTCAACCATGTTTTTCCATCTTCTAAATACTTTTTCTCTGACAAGGAAAAAGCATATTATTGGGGCAAGATGATTCCAGATTTACAGTGCCTTATTCCTTATATCCAAGAAGACACCATTGGTGATGTTTCATTGACCTTGTTACTCCAGCTATTGAGTAATCCCTCATTGATTAACTCTGCATCTGCAGTTGACCATCAGACTCTGTTACTTCGTGTCACTACATTATTAAAGTCTAATCACAGTGTTACACGTTGGAGAGCAACCAAGCTTTTAACTGTATGCTTGTTGCACCCTGTTCTATTACTCTCAAGTAACACTGCAAATGCTATCGCAGCATTAGTTAAAATTCTCGAGACCAAATGTTTCATCACTAACTTCTCCAATCCCACTGAAAGAGAGCTCGTCACTTTGAAGAGTACCGTTGAGTGTATAGGTTTTGTGCTGGATCAAATTAGAGGTAAGCCAACTTTAACTAGAGAGGTACTTACCCCTAAGCTTCCAGGTGTCATTGCTTCTCTTATTGATGTTGTCACTTTGGTTCCTGAAAGCTCTTTGACTGTTTTAAACAAAATTTTGATGAACAACACCACTACATTTAGACCTTTTGGCTCAAAGTTTGAAGTTGCTTTGAGAAATGTTCTTAACAATGGTGAAAACTTGCTGAAAATGGAAACCAAAACGAGAGCATTAGTTATGAGATCTTTGGCTCTTGTCTCATTCATCCTTGCTAGAGAAAAGCAAGCTGATGTTTGGAGAGAAAATGTCAACAATACTGTCTTAGAGTTGAAGTCAGTTATTTCTATCTACGAAGCGTGTCTTGATCTCACCAACGATTCTGACTACAATGGTAAGTTTCATTCTCTCCCTAAACTTCCAGAGAACCTCGCGTCCATGAACTTAACTTTTGGCACCTTATCTATTGATATTAACGACTCTCCAGTTGAAATCTTCAAAGTTTCTCAAAGAATACACGCTTTGATTGAGCTTCTGGTTGCATACATCAGTATTGTCCCACCAACAGCTGTTGCTATCCCATTTGGTCACTACCTTATTATCGGTGAAATTTTGTCAAGTTTTAACACTAGCTTTACACCAGTGAGAAAGGATATCCGTGATCCAGCTACCCGTAAGATGATCGAGCAATCCATTAATGAATCGAAATCTCATGGTATTGCCTTATTACATACATTAGTTGACAAGTTTTCCGGTGATTTGTACCCACACATGTACAGAATTCTATCAATCTTGGATGCATCGATTCCGGTTCAAACTTTCAAGGGTAAGATCAGAGTCGATGAAAATGCAGTTTATGAGAATGAGGCACTCGTTAGACATGTCCTCACTGCCGCATCGGCATTCTTACAACTATCAGAGAGATTCAATGATATGAGTGTTTTAGGACGACTTGTTGAATCTGCCCTCATTCTGAAGGATGCTAAAGAACCAGCAATTCCAACCGACATCATTAACAATAAATCCAATGGTCAACCCCAAAACTCATCTGGTTCCCGTAAAAAGCAAAGTAAGAGTAAGACTGTCATTTCTCTCTCTGACCTCCTCTCTCATAAAGAATATTTTATCAGCCCACCAAGTGCAGATACGTTAGCCACAATCAGGAAATTCTTCAACACTTTGATCACCAAATGTGAGCTTTCACCTGGTAAAATGAGTCAGATTATCAGATTTGTGATCATCGATGCTATCTCTAATGCGCAACTTGTCAAGGAAGGCAGAATTGAGGAAGAGAATAAGGATATTGTCACTTTACTTGAGAGCATTTTACTCTTCCCTGGTAAGACACCAACCAGCGTTTCTGTCATCCCAATGATCTCCAACATTATTGGATCTAACAGTCGTATTTACAGTATTCTTGTCAATCCACGATTCCCATTGATGCCTAAGAAGCACAACGACTTCACCACCGAGTATGAAAGAAGGGAAATTGAGGAAGAAGAAGAGATGGAGGCGGCAGAGCTTGAAAATGGCGAATTCGTTATTCCAGAAACTCAAACAGAGTCCGAAAAGAGAGACGCTGATGAAGCTGAAGCTGAAACTGCTAGGGAGACTAAGAGACAAAAAGTTGAGAGCGTCAGCAACCAAGTTAGTGCTGAGCATGGAGAATTTGTGTTTCAAAACTCTGAAACCGCAATTAAAGCACTTGATCAAATGAAAAAGGAGTTAGAAGAGGATGATAAACATCCTCATGCATCCTTGGGTGATAAGGTTGCACAAGAAACTGAAATCGCTGAAGACAACAATATGATTGCCTCCGAGACAGAGCAGGCAGTCGAAGAAGATGACGACGATGAGGAAATGGGTTCTGATTTCGAGATTCCAGAAATCAACGTTGACTGAAAGAGTCAAATATGTACTGTTCAAAGTGTAGCCTATAGTGTATGGCTTATTGTTTACAATCTTTACTAATGTAAGCTCAAACCTGACAGACGCGTACTTTAAATGGTCCGCTATCGAGCAGTAAAATATCGTACAATCCGTTGGTGATTCTTTCAACAGGTTGCAGTTTCCTGAGCTTACAATTTGCATCGATTCAAGTAAACTGAGTGATGCGATTATTCTGGCACTATCCATACAGGCGCATAGAGGATGGGTGACAGCTATACCGATAGCATATCAGCAGCTGTCGTCTCTAACGCCTACCTGAGACATGCCAAAAGGTTGAGCAAGAAAAGAAATTTTAGAGTACGTTCCACTGACTAGAGGAACGGAGTAGACCATACACTAGTTTCTGGATTGTGGATCAGAATGTGCAGGAAGCGTCGTATTATGTAACAAGAGTTTTGTGCCAAACGCAGTCACCCATACCGTCCCGGCTGCTCGAGAGCAGCACTTCCGAAGAGGGACGCCGGGTGCGTCAACAGACAGCACCTATTTTTCATCAGGATAGTAAAAAACTAGGAAGGTCATACTGCCGAATGAAGCACATCATAGAAACATTGCGGGTGTCCACGGCAAGGAGAGGGTGCAAAAGAGGTGGGCGAGGGGTTCCTTTTATACTTGCGCGCTGTCTGCATGGAAAAGTCAAAAAATTTGCAACAGCCTGAAAAACAATATTTTTCTCTCCAAGCAGGGTTTGTCTTGGTCATATTCCAACATGAACTGATTACGATTTCACCCCTTGCACTTCAGATAGGACAACCATGGCTAAGGGAACAAAGGCAGCAAAGAGTGTGACTGGGAAGTCCAAGGTTGGCGCGAAAGTAGCAAAACCAACGAAAGCATCGGCGAAATCCGTTCAGAAATCCGTCTCGGAGAAACCATTGACAGTGGAAGAAATTGAGTCCATTAGATCAGATATATTGGAATCACCAAAGAACTATAACAAGATAGTGAAACTCCTTGATGCACTTAACAGTCTCGTGAGCTCCTTGGAGAAATCTGGAGATAACGACATCGATGTGAAAGTATCGAGAGCTTTGATTTTCAACTTATACAAAGTCTTCCAATTCTTAATCAGCAAGAGTCTCATCAAGGTGATGAAATCACAGAATGAACAAAAACAGACGGTGGCTAAATGGCTTAACTCTAAATACATGGAATTTCAGGCTACAATTTTCAAGTTATGGAATGTGGAAAACTTCACTCAAACCATTGGAACATTGAAAATCGATGGCTTGGAGAGAATTCTGCAACTTGTCAGAGATGAAAGCAAGTATCTGGTTCCTAATGCAGGAGATCAGTTTTTCTCAAGCGGAACATACCGTAAAGTACTTGCTGGTCTTTTGAAGAGTGGATCCACTAGCAGCATTGATGAACAAACAGGATTAAGCAATGACTATGTTCTTCATGAATTCCTCGATTCATACTTTGAACAATATTGGGACCTGAAATTCTACTTCTACAGTGAATTTCCAGCTATAGTCGAAGATTTGGCACAAGAGTCTGCTGAGATTCATAGGATTGTTTTTGCTAAGCTCGTGACGCTTACGAAGAAATCACCAATGTACGATCTCGAGAACAAAGACGCCATTACAGAAAGTGCATTGTTTGTCAAAAATGCACCAGAGAATACCATGTACAGTGTGAATCTTTTCAAGATCAATTTTGAGAAATCATGGATTGCTGCCTTGAACTTACCAGACTTGCAAAAATACGAATACGTTTCCACATTGACGATTCTACACAAGAGAATCATTCCATTCTTCAGTAATGCACAAAAATTAATGGATTTCTTGGCAGCATCATACACTTTGGGTATCAAGACTAAGGACATTGTCATGGCAATTTTAGCGTTGAATGGACTATGGGAATTGATGAAGTCGTATAATCTCGATTATCCTGATTTCTATACAAACTTGTATGCAATTTTGACCCCTGAATTGCTTCATTTACCTGAGAAATCCAGATTCTTCAGATTATTAGACTTGTTCATGTCCTCCACCCACTTACCAGCTGCTATTGTTGCATCTTTCATCAAGAGGCTTGCAAGATTGTCTCTTACGGCACCACCATCCGGTATTGTTGTTGTCATCCCATTCATCTATAACTTGATCAAGAAGCACGGTCATTCTACATGTATGCTTTTGATTCATTCTACCACCACCGCTGAACAAGATGCTGAATACTTTGATCCTTACGATGAAGATGAGAAGGACCCAGCTAAGACTGAAGCCATTGGATCTTCCATTTGGGAACTGGAATCCATGGTCAACCATTACCATCCTAACATCTCTGCCCTAGTGAAGATTTTCTCACAGCACTTCACTAAATATAGCTATAACATGGAAGACTTCCTCGATTGGAGTTATACCAAGTTACTCGATGCAGAAATGAAAAAGAATTTGAAGGGAGAACTCGGACTCGAGTTTGAGAAGTGGAGCTCAATGTTCGACGACGATGGATACATGGAAGATTATCTATACTAAGTAAAATTGTACAATATTCAAAATTTTGACTCGTTCATCATGCCATCATGATGATGAGCAGACGGGCTCCAATGCGGCCGTTGAAGTTCCCTTAGCTCGTAATCTTTAGAATGGATGTTTCTTAAAGAGACGCACAAAGAATTCATAACAGTATAAGCTGACACCCGTTGCGGGTGCACTTTTCAGCAATGCCGGAAGAAGTCCTCTATAAAGTCCCCTGACTCCACCCTCTTTCACAACACTCTGCAAAGTCTTCCACAAGGTCTTTTGCCATCCCATTTGCATTCTTCTCTTCATCAGATCCAATGGATACACAATAGTCTTTGAGAAAACACCCGCACACACACCTGACCAATTCTCCAATTGTGTACCCTCCCATTCTCTCATGAGTACACTATAAGATCCAAACGATAGACCCGTACTCATTGCAACGTATACCACACCGGTCATACTCCCACGAAAGAAGCCAGTGATTCCACCATCCTTCCAAATATCCCTGATCTCCTTACCAAGTCTATGGAATGATTTGGATTCATTTGAGGCCAATCTAGTCCTCAATAAATCTAAGGGGTATGACACACAAGTTGCTACACTTCCAGCACTTGCACCGACAAAAGTATTCCTCCCAGCATGATACACGTTACCTTCCACATCAAGTGAGAAATAATCTTCCATCATGCTAACAATATTGGAAATGCTCGTGAATGCGGTAAATTGTGAAGCACCATAAACGACGTATAGAGCACCTGCGGGGACGTTTCCTTTCCAAAATGCAAATATCCCTTCCTCTTTACATATAGATGATACAGTTGAAAATATGGAATGATATCGGGCATGTGTTGTACCATTGTATAATTGGAGTCTTATCTTCACAATGTCTATAGGTGCAACGACAAACCGTACAATTAACCCGGAGAATGCCCCCGCTGTAACGGACATCAATGGAGATATATCCGCAGTTGACTTGACGAAGGACATTGTTGTTCTATGCCGAAGAAACTGGTATTTAGTATATTGATGGGACAGATAATTCGTTGGGGATAGGTGGTAGGTGATAAGTGAGTCAAGAAGAAGAGCCACCTCTAGAGTCTAGTGGGGTCGAGTGAATCACGGTGAATTTTTGACATTGAAGCTTTAACCTCTAACCCTTAATCGCCGCTAGCGGTTAAATGTTAAATCGGGCTCCGATCTATAGAAAACGCCGCCTTTTACCTTTTACCGCTCTTTCACTTGGTTTCTTCTAATGTACATTGCTAAGCTAGATAGATAAAACTACACGGGTCACAGCACCTGCTCCTGTTCCTGGTGGGCAAGGATGGCTTGTAGGGTTTCATCATCCACGGTACCCTCGAAAACTTCCCTCGGAACGCTCGCCAATCCTGTCTTTACATCGTTAAAACCGCCAATGCGAGTTTCCATGAGGATACCTGAACCTGTATTAGATAGACGTTTGATCTTGCAGGCAGTTGGTTGAGTTATGGATGGGACAAAGTTGACGTTTGAGTAGACGTCTCTTTGTACCTTCTTTCTCAAGAGTTCATTCCTATCGTAGAGCAGCATGGAATCAAATTGTCTGCATTTGAGAGCGTGATCAAACACCCAACTCGTCTCTGTCTCCTGTATGTGGTTATTCGATAGAAGTTGTGCTATATTTCTCTGTCTTTCGAACATTGACTGTTCATCGGCAACAGGCATTGGGGCATCATTGTTCAAAGAAGGGTTCGATAATGCACCCTCGATGGCACCATTAGCGCGAGCTCGATCTTCGTAATAGTCGTCAGTGACTTGTCTACCATCAATGATCATCTTGGATCCAAACTCTTTGTAAGCTGATCTCGCCGTTATGAGGTATGCTGCTCTCGTTTTGAAAGACACTGGGAGCAATTCGTCATTGATCAATTTCATCTTGGAAGGTTCATCACACACGACTCTGAAGAGGGAGGTGTGTCTCTGGAAGAGGAAATAAGAGTCTCTGTAACCGACTAAACGAGCCACGTCGGTGGAGATGGCATATAATCTATCACCACGTCCGGGTACGTTAAACGTCTTCACACGGAATCTACGGCCATTCTGAAGAACTCCCAGTGCTGATATTTTCCTGTCACCTTTGATATCGTCTTCGGTCTGATACTCGTCATTAAGCACTGCATATTGTGGTTTCCCGTTCTTATCTGTGGTAACAACACCGGTGGTTGTACCCGTGCTGCTTTTATCAGTACCTGTACCGACGGCACCTGTCCCAGTGTTGTTGCTGGCAAGAGTAGATGAAGTCTCATCTGCAGGTGTTGCTGAAGTCTTAGGTGTTGACCTACGTTCTGCGCGTGTAGAAGACTCTGCGGATCTATGCACTGCCGGTGCACTCTTCTTGCGTCTTGGTCCCGTGTAAGGGGTAGAAGCTTTACGTTTAAGAGATACCTTAGCTGGTTTAGGTGCCTCTTCTTCCTCTTCATCATCGAGGTCGTCATCGCCCTCTGCGTCTTCCTCATCATCATCATCTACTTCAAAGTCCGCATCTGCGTCATCGGCATCAACTTCGGGAATATCCAGATCGGGTGCAATGTCTGCATCTACCTTTGTCACTGTCTCTGTCTCTATCTCTATTTCTGGCTTTGTATCCGCTCCTGCTTCTGCATTCTGTTGCTCAAGTGCATTTGAGAGCGCGTCGTTGATGTCTTCATTAAGGGGCGTGTCATCCGTTGCGTTAGCTTCCGTTGCCTTTTCCGTTACCGTTGCTGCTGGAGCTGGTGCTGGTGCTGCTCTCGATCTAGCTCTTGCCCTGCTTCTCGCCATTTGTGGTGTGCGCTGCTGTCGTGTTGTGTTGTGTAGGGGGTCAGTATTTTGCTGAGGAAAGAAACCCTGCTGAGCATGAATGGGTGCCGTGATGTGTACTTGTTGTTGAACTTGCTCCAAGCACTCGCCTCAACTTCACCCTTCACCCTTCACCCTCACTAATTTTTCATTTTTCAGTTCAGTTTCCGCGTTTTACTGCTCTCCTATAAAAGGAAGGCCGCGCCCACTCACTGCAAATGCCTACCGCACATTATGCTAACCCGTTAACGCACAATATCTTCTGAAATTTTCTCTTTTGCCAATTTGATTACCAATCACCAGGACCATGCATCCGTCAAATGACGTCCTATGCTTTACTGCTGCGACATCGCAGTGTCTGCAGTGTTTTGGGTTTTCCAAAATGCTGCATTATGACACTACCGTTTGTCGCGTGGGTCGCCATTGCTGGCTGTGTGTTCCGAGAAGAACGGTTTCTGCTCGTTTTTTCGAGGAGGGATCGTCCCAGATTTATCGCTTGGCTGTGCTATATCTATGCAGTTGAGCTTCATGCTTTGGGGATATCTTATGTCCTATTTTCTATGCCTTATCGTAGCGTATCGTATCGACTTGTACTTACTCCTTACTTACTACTACTACTATTATAATGTCTACTGGCTACTGGCTTCTATTGATTCATTTAGTTTGTAAATCTGGTGCACGGGTGTGTCTGGTGCTGGTGCTGCGCCACTGGACTTTACACTTTGCGCCCCTTCAACTGCTGTATCTGTATCCGCGGTGCCGCCCCCCAAACACCACACACAATTCCAAATTGGGAAGGCCTGCAGTACGCTTAGTATATAGGTAGCAAGCTAGGCAGCTGGGCACTGGGCACATCGAAATAATACGGCGATAAGAGATAATGGCACACGAGAAGAGAATAGAATAAAAGAAGACGTATACTGTAGATAAAGGTTATTGCGATGGATGACGATTGCGTTGATGAGAATGATGACAGAGACGAACGAAAGCGGAGCATAGTGAGAATCTTCAACCCTCATTCAACCAGCGAAGCGACAAACCGCCAACCGTCAGCACCCGACTAACAACCAACCACAGCGCAGGAAATTCTAGAAAATTCAACCCCCCGTAACTTAACTGAATCTAACTATTCTTGTTCCCACTTCATGCACGAACAGAACCAATAACACGCACCAGACGATAGCAGCAGTATCATGGTTCCCTCTATCGTGTTCACAACACATTCAGCCCTTCACGAATATAGGGGCGATCCAACTCAACTAGATTATATTGACCACGAATTATCTGTTCAACTTGATTCAACTGATGCATTTGAAGGCCCTGAAAAACTTTTGGAGATTTGGTTTACACCATGGACTAATAATGGTAATAATAGAACATTGAGAGATATACCACTTGTTGATATTGAGAAACTACTCAATGTCGTTCATTGTGAGATATTATCTAAAATTTCCACTCCAATTTGTGATGCTTACCTCTTATCTGAATCATCACTCTTTGTTTTCCCTTATAAACTCATTCTGAAAACTTGTGGTACAACGACTACATTATTGTGTCTAGATACTCTAGTGGATATCATTCATGATAACGTTGATGATAATTTTGATAAAAGATCATTGGCTAAAGCTGATAGAGTGTTTTATTCACGTAGAGCATTCAATTTCCCAGAATTACAGAAATCTATTCATAAATCTTGGGATACGGAATTAAAACATTTAAATGAATACTTTCCATCACATACTGCACATAACACAATTCTCGGAGAGGGGAACGATACATGGCATTTTTATGTCAATGGAACGGCTAATGACACGGCTAATGCTAGTACCCATGATGATGCTAATGCTAATGCTGATGTGACTATTGAGATCTTAATGACCGATTTGGAACCTTCTAAAGCTGCACTTTTCACTCAAAATCCCTATGAAGGTACAAGGGAATCACAGGACACTGAAATTGCCGACAAGGGTCACATGCTTGGAGATGTCATGATGCGCCGTTCTGGTTTAGCGGATATATTCCCAGAGGGGGATTCCGATTGCAAGTTCAAACACGATGCCTTCTCTTTCCAGCCGTGTGGGTACTCATCTAATTCTTTAACAGTCAATGGTGATACATACTACACTATCCACATTACACCGGAAGAGAGTTGCTCTTATGCGTCATTTGAGACAAACTATCGTCCCACTAACGAAGCAGAGTTGCAATCCGTAGTGGAGAAGGTTGTTACCGCCGTGGGAGCGAGATCTTACACGGTGGTGGTATGCTACGAGTCAACTGCATCATTGGGTGGTGTGGACGTTGTTGACGTTGACGTTGGACACGGGTACCGCGTACAGCATGGACACCACCGTGTGTAGTTAATCGTGTACTATATAATAATAGTGTATGGTGCATGCATCTTTAGTATAGCCTATAGCCTATGGCCAGCTAGCCGCCCGCAGGACGCACCCCGGAATCATAAGAGCCGCATTTTCGCATTTCCGCATTAAAATTAATCGATCGTCTGCTTTCTGCTTTCTGCTTTCTGCTGCGGCCATTAATGCAAAATGCAAAATGCAAAATGCAGAATGCAGGGCACGTCGGGGCGGGACACGCTACATGCCATGCTACATGCTACATGCTACAACACTGGGCACTGGGCACAGCACAGCACAGCACATCACATCACATCACATCACGGCATCGCACGGCAGAACACAGCAGGCACTTCACCACACAACCAAACATGTACCCATACCAAGCATACCAGGGTCGCTACTACGACGACCAGACCCAGGCCCAGAACCAGAACCAGAACCAGAACCAGGGCCAGCCACCGCTCTCGCAAAGCCAAAGCCTAAGCCAAAGCCAAAACAACAACAATCAAGCTAACATGACACCCCAGCAGCAGCAACAACAACCACAGCAGGGATACTACCATTCATATGGCCAACACATGTATTCTCAGCAGGGTCAGCCACCACAGCAGTACGATGTCGCAGTGACGGCATCTCCACAAGCTCAGCCGCAAGGCTTGGATCAGCAACATCAACAACAACAACAGTCTTATGGGTACTATCAGGACAATTATAATCCTCCATACCCTTATACTTCCAATATTGGAACTACGGGTACCAATACCGGTACCGGATCTACGGCCGTAACAGGTACTTCGATGGCCAATTCCAATTCCAATGCAACAAATCTCACTGCAAATGCAAACAATGCTTCCAATTCCGCAACTACTCAATATCAACAGTCTTATGGTGATTATACACGGTACCAGCCATATCCGGGTGTACAGAATACAGATGGTTCTGTAACGACTGGAGGTGCAAATGCGGGAGCAGGTATCGCTTCCGTTGGTACTACATCTGTTTCGGCATCGGCATCAGCATCAACTTCTGCTATACCCACTACTGCTACCTCTACTGTACCAGCATCCAATAATTCTACAGTACCTCCACCTTTACCTAAGAGTCCCAGTTATATGAACGTCAATGCAAGTTATGGATATTCTCAACAACAACAACAACAACACAATCCATATGCATCACAAGTTCCAATATCAATGAACATGCCAATGAATAGACCCCCTTACAATAACGGTATGACTGGTATCTCAAGTATGAATATGAATATGAACACGGGTTTGGGAATGGGTATTGGAGGGAATTTTGGTATGCCAATGAACATGAATATGCCTATGAATATGAATATGAATAATATGAATAATATGAGTGGTATGAGTGGTATGAGTGGTATAAATGGTACCGTACCAGGTATGCCCCTAGGTGTTCCTGGTATGAATGTGAATCCGAATCAGAACCAGCGCAGTCCAACCCAAAACCAGAACCAAAACCAACGCAGTCCAACCCAGAATCAAAACCAGAGCCAAGGTCAAGGTCAGGGGATGAATATGAATGTTAATGTACCAATGAACCACAGCTTGGGTGTCCCCGTGGGAATGCATGTGGGCACTGCTGCTGGTGGTGTCATTACTGGTGGTAGTATCAGTGGTAGTTCTGGCCGTGGTCCCATCCGGGGCTCTGGCTCTGCTCCAACATCTGGCACACTGGGGCAGATTTCCACACCTCTCACAAGTGCCGGTGCTATGAATATGCGCGTTGGCGATGGTGTGAACCTCGGTGTGGGAATGGGTGCCAAGATCGAACTCAGTCCAAATGCTGGTCAAATCCAACCTCCTGGTTCAAGACCGAAGATCACTACGACAATGTGGGAGGATGAATCCACTCTATGTTATCAAGTGGAAGCAAGAGGTGTCTCAGTGGTGAGGAGAGCAGATAATAATATGATCAATGGTACAAAACTGCTCAATGTCGCTAAGATGACTAGAGGTCGTAGAGATGGTATACTCAAAGCGGAAAAGACTAGACACGTGGTTAAAATTGGATCAATGCATCTCAAAGGTGTTTGGATTCCATTTGAGAGAGCTTTGATGATGGCTAATAAAGAAAAAATTACAGATGATCTATACCCGCTTTTCGTTAAGGATATCCAAAATATCATCAAACAGGGGACACCCACTGTGAAGATGGGACAGTACGCGCTCAATCCACTACCGCATCATGGCAAGAATTCTGTTGCTGCTGCTGCTAATGCTGCTTCTACGTCCGCGTCTGCAACGCTCGGCATGAAGAAAGAAGATGGCGACGATCACGTTGCGCATACCGGTGCTGGTGCTGGTGCTGGTGAAAACGATGACAGTGGTGACGGTGACGGAGATGGCGATGGCGATGCCGAAGGTGATGGTAATGGTAATGCCCACAGCGGTAGTGATAGCGGGTCTGATGATGGACCCGCAACCTCGTTGGGGAACCAGCAACAAACGGTGGATCCCGCATACGGGCACGCGGGCGCCATCAAGCAGAAAAATCAGAACCAAAACGCACAGTACTACTATAACTACTAGATGCCGGTTGTACAATGTTGCATATCATAGACGATCTTTGCTGCCACTTCAGCTTAATCGTTGACCAAACTTTCAGTTATGCGTCGTGCAGAATTTACTGCATGCCTATATGTATATTATTGCCTTTGTAAACAAAACTAAAACTAACCCCACTCAACACACAACGCTTAACGTATAGATCCGATGGCTTCGCCGTTTGCCGCTCGAGATGGTGTTCTTTGTACTTTTTACGCCGCCGATCAAGTCATCTCTGCAGCTTACAGTGCCTGCATACGAGACTGGATGGAGCGAATTAAGTTATAAAATTCAGCGCATTAAGCAATACGCAGGGACGGTTGAAAAAAGGGCCTGCACGCTGCACGGCGTGCACGCTTGCTAAATAAGAGTTTATGCACAAGGCTGTATAACCGGGCTCATTTTTTATATGTACAGTACATGGTAGAAGCGGCGTCTATGCGTTCTGTGCTTTTTCCATTTCGGACACGACTGCCGGTTTCAAAGTTGAAGTTGGAGATGGAGATGGAGATGGTGAGATGTTTAAACATGGTGGCAAATTCGTATCCCATTTACTTTCCTGTGCAAGCTCCAAGTAATGTTTGTTCATTGAACTCTGAAACTTGGAACTCTGTAGAGTGATTAACAATTTATTCAAGTTCTCATGTTCTTTCAAGAACGCTTGATATGTGAGTTTCCCACGTAAATGGATTTGGAAGGAGAGAAGTGCCGCGAGTTGCATGAGTGGACTCGTTTCCATTGTCTCATCTCTCATCTCTGGAAGAGTCACTATGGATGTAATTGTTTTCAAAAAGGTGTTATAAGAGATATCTATCTTATTGACCTCTTTAACATATTCGACAAAGGGGATGATTTGGTGATATTGTTTGTGTTCTAAGAGGAGATTAGTAACTAATTTGCAGAGTCTCACAAATGATGCACTACGTGTCTGAGAGAGTGGAGAAATTTCAGCCATCCAAAACTCTGATAAATTGAACTCTCCTGAGTTTTTCTCCAATCCCTTGAGTAATTCTGCCTTCTTGTTCTTGTATTGATTACTTAGTGCAAAGAGATCGAAGATCGGATCAAACTGCTCAATGTCAAAACCGGGTCTGTAAGAGATATCGCATGACGTGTATTGTTCCATGAACAGTTCTTTCAATTGTTCATATCTCTCAATCTCCTCTGGTGATCTATTGTTGACGTCTAATAATTTCATGGTATTGTCTGCATTGGGAGATTTGGCAATATTCTGAAGCATTGTCTCTCTATATTCGTCTCTCTTCCAGTTCCCGTTGGATTCGAGGTAAAAGTTAAATAAATCAATAGAATCCTTTGAGAGAACGCCACTTGCCAAATGCATATAAATCAATTTCATCAACGTGTATGGTTTCAAAGAGTGGCCAGTAATTCTTTGCATGAATAATGCCGATGGAATACCGTGATATGCTGCAACGGAATTGATCTTATCAACGGTGTAAATTGCTAACATCGCTGGGAGTCTCACGTGTTGCTTCACAAGTATAAAATTGATAGTAATCAACCCTTCCTCGATACGATGCTCTCTAATCATGGCGGTGACGAGAGCAAGATAAGTTGCATATGTTAGTTCCATCTCACGCTTGCTCAAAGCATTGGAGATGAAATCAAAAGATCTGTCTGTTATTAGACTTTTATCGAAAAAAATCTTGTCAGTTTCAACGTTCTTTGCCTCTAATAAAGTGCACAAATGTTTCTTCTCTATCAAAGGTAATGCGTAGTAAAGCTTATAAAGCAGTTTTGGAGTTGCTGGGATCGAGTATGTGCTCAAATGTTTTGTTATCTTCGAAAGTTCTCCAAGACTCATTGATGAATTCTTAAATATAGTTATCTTATCAAGAAGTGTCTCGTATGATGACTCTCTCCCCCAGAATTCGGTGTTGTTGATGTACTTCTTCACTTCATGTAATCGTGATTTAGAGAACAAAAACCGAATGTAAATGTCCCTGATCTCCGGTACCATACTTGCCTTCTTCCAAACTTGACCGACGCAAGCATGTTGTTTCCTCTCTCTCTTTGGATAGATATAATTGGTGAGCTCCTTCATGTAGTCAAGCAGAATTTTTTTTTCAGTTTTGTTTATTAAATCAAACGGCTCATGCTCACTTTTAGTCAATATCTCTGGGAGTGCAGGGATTTCCTTCCTGTAAAGACTTCCTTTAACAGTATCAAAGACCTTGAAACTATAATTTTGGGGGAGCTCTTCCTGTTGTTCAATCCATTTCTTCAAGTTATTGCCAATTTGTGAACAAAGTATTTGATTTCTCGTCATTTTCACACCATTTACTGGAGTTGTGTTCTCAAATATCGTCTCAGAAGTGGCCGGTTCTACCTCTTCCCTTGTCGGATCAATTGGTTTAGAAGTTAGCGGTATCTGACTCTTCACTTCCACATTCTGGTTCCAAAGCGGTTTGGTGCACGACATGTATCTTTTCAACGCCCATGCATACTGCCTTGTTGCGATTCGCATTCTGAATCTGGTGTTTGTACTATTCAACTATGCTTACTTGTTCCGGGGTGATAGAACGAAAAGCATTTCGTTTACCACTTCTTAGTTTTATGTATGGTGGAGCAAAAATTCATGAAAACGGAGAGTCAAACTGAATTCCGCGGCGGGCCTTCCAATGTTCTCACGTGACCCACAGTGTTAGTCTACTTGACGTAGTTAATGTTACAAATTACATGTTACAAAGCTCCGGGACTCCTTCAACTCCGTCTCCGTCGCCACCCCGTCTCTACTTCTTCTTCTCGTTCTTCACCACTCTTAATGCACGCAGCAATTCCAAAACTACAAACAGCAGCAATGTCCGTTATAAGGACAGCATCACATGCAGGAACATGGTACAGTGCTAATGCTACTACACTAGGAGCACAGATAGATAGATTTATCGCAGAGGCTCGGACTCAAGGCCAGACCGAAGATAAGAAGGATGATGGCATCACGGGTTCTACGGGCTTGCAAAAGGGTGCCAGGGTTATTGTTGGTCCACATGCGGGATACGCGTATGCAGTTGCTACACTAGGAAAGGCTTACTCTGCCTTTGATAGTAGTGGAATTGAGAGAGTATTCATTTTGGGGCCTTCACATCACGTCTATTTTAAGGGCTGTGTATTAACTACTAACAGTGATTTTTACGACACACCCTTCGGGAAATTGCAAGTGGATACTGAAGTGGTTAATGAATTGACAGAACTCGATTCAAAACTATTTAAGAGGATGAATCTTACCGTCGATGAGGATGAACACAGCTTTGAAATGCATATGCCGTTCTTACATAAAGTCACCGAGAGTGTTGGGAAACACGTCAAGATAGTGCCTATCATGATAAGCGCTTCTGACGAAACGTTCGAGAATAAGGTTGCACTGTCACTGAAACCCTATTTTGAAGATAAATCCAATGCCTTTATTGTAAGCACTGACTTCTGTCACTGGGGATCCCGCTTTTCTTACACTTCGTACACTCCGAGTGGTAGCCTGGCAGATTTGGAAGAGTTGCCGAAGAATGGCAAATCACCATCTGGAGCACTGCCAATTTTCAAGAGCATTGAGCATATGGACAAGGCAGCAATGAAAGTCATGTCCACTGGATCATATAGGTCGTTCAAAGATTATATGTACCTTACAGAGAATACTATATGTGGTGCAAAACCATTGAGCGTACTAATGTTGTTAATGCAAGATCATATAGAGGATAGGGCGAAAAACGCTTTGAAGTTCAACGGATATGCACAGAGTTCACAAGCGCTAACCGCTCGGGATAGTAGTGTGAGCTATGGAAGTGCGTATGCAGTAATCTGATGAATGGAGGTGGTTGGAGTTAAACGTGGAATGGAACCTCTTTATTTGTAATCGTAATCTTTGATCTTTGAAGCTACTGGCTCTCATGCACTGATACACGTGCTCCGTTTTGTGATCAGTAGTCCGTTTACGTAGTCCGTTGGCCATTCTCATTTTATGTATGGAGAAAAATTATTGGGCAATGGGCAACTTGCGATATCGGGAGAATTGAATCTCTTTTCTCTTTGGATGAAAACTTCCTTTATCCATGATCCAGCAAACATTGCTTGAAAGCCCAAACGTTGGAAGCAAATTATAGAGAGCTAGTGTGTAGGGATGCAGTTAGATAAAACTCTGTTTATCGAAGAATGGAGAAATGATGTCTACCAAAAGCTTAGATCGTTAGAGATTGACGAAATTGAAGAGATCAGCTTCAAGCTTACGGATATTAAAATTAATGGACTTTGTAGTTACCTGGATGTAAGCACACAACTTAAAATAGACACTATGCTTACAAGTGATAATGAAGGTAAAGAGAATAAGAACACTATTGAACAGAGTAAGGACCAGAATCTTGCAGCAAAACAGGTAGCTTCCCCGGTCGTGCTTGAGGAGATATCTCAGCCGACAAGCAGCTGCCACTCACCACCAATTGACGATGATAGTGAGGAACCTACCCCGTACAATACCAACTTAGAGAACCAAAAAAATAGTGAATACTGGAACTTATCTGATGTTAACGTAAATTCACAAATGGAAGCTAGATTACAACCTCAGAGCTTTCATCATCATATGTTCAAGCCTAGCTACTTCAAAGCTAATCCTCAATATGACTTTTTCATGAACTTGGAATGCCCTAATAGTGCATCAGCTGATGAGCTACATGCTGACGGGCTTATAAAAAGTGACATGCTGAAGGAAAATGCCCTGAAATGCCGGTTCTCACGATCACCAAGAAACGATAGCATAATAAAAGATCAACTCTGTCGAATGTGTCCTTTCAAGAGATGGGTGCCAGAGGATCAGTTCGGAGATCACATGGGATTGGCGCATGGAATCATCCACGTACCGGATGTTGGATACATCGCCTTGCCACCTCCAAAGGCCCTATTCAAACTGAATGCGGGTCGTTTGAAGTACTACAACTGTAGATGTCCCAAATGTTTGTCCTGGATACGGCTTGGCAAAATGGCAGAAGTGAACTCCGTGACCAGCGAGATCCTGAAAAGAGACAGGATCCTGGATAACAAGAGTGTAGTGGGGTTGTACACCAATTATTACCGGCACTTTATGGAATGTTCGCTTGAGTAGTTTCAAAGACCCCGTAGCAGAAATACTTGTATAGCCACTGCATGTGTACCGCTATCTACTCTGCTACCTATTACCACTCAACATCCATACCACTCCGTGTTCTGTAAATCTAGACCTTCGCGCGGATTCTCAATTTTCAGCTTTCAACGTTCCCAGTTTGACATGATAATTGATAAATGGAGTATCGCAACTTCCCATTCCAGATTGCGATGCCAGAACCATGTTGAGGAACAGAAGAAGCAAAAAGAAGAAAGAAGAAAGAAGTGCCAAGGCAATTGCAGCACGAACAGCTACACATAACATGAAAATCGAAACAGAAGAGACAGTAGACTTTGTCATCCTGCTACAGTTTGCATTGGCTAACACAGAAGATGGAGATGACGTCCGACGCCAACTAGTCGCACTAAAACCTTACTGGGTTACACTGGATATGACCCAAAAGATTCTGCTTTTGAACCTTATTTTGGCCTCTCTTCCATCTCTTACTGACATTGAACTTGTGGATCTGCTCTTCTATGACCTCGTCAACACGAGACCGGAAACGGTGGATCGGGGACAGTCACCTGGCCCTGACCATGAGTTTGTGGATGCGTACTCTTTATTCAAGAATAAAGATGATATACCTTCTACACTCAAGAACTTGTTGGGACTGGAGTTTGAGTTCAGGAAATTGGAAGTCGAGAAACTCTTGGACTCAGCAATTCAAACTGCATTCAAATACAATTGCGACCTCAATATCGCCATGACTACTGATGAGATATATCAAGCCGTCACGAAAAGTTGGATTTTCAGAATTAATGACGAGTTTTCCTGCTTTAGTGTGACTACCACATACGTCAGATACATTATTGAGAAACGAGGTGAATACCACGAACTAATAAAATGGATTAATGGACTGTATATGCCACTGAGTGTGCTTTCTTTAGCTTCTGGTTGTGACTATACTTTATCCTTTTACGAGAACATTATGTCCATATCGGAGAAGATTGACCTGATCATGACAACTGCTTCAGGAAAAAAAACTGCATCCAGAGTTATTGATGATGTGCTCGTCCCTTACTTGGAGTATGTTGGTAAAGATTCGTGGGACTGTTTCAATGGTTGGTTATCTAAATTTGGTAACTCCTCTGTGAATACTACTGACGAATTCAAAATCACCCAAAACTATGAATTTTTGCTCAATTTATTGAGAAACGATGCCCTTTTGAAAATTGTCGATAAGCAGGAGCCTCAAATAAAGGATATGTTTGTTTCATCAGTTATCGCTATCATTTACCTTTCTCCCAAGGCGATATTGCAGGTATTTATTAGCGCTAAAGAGATATTAACATTACTCAAATCCTTGAAATTGACATCTACTGAAACGGTAAATTTTGTTGAGCTCCAGTCATGTGATCAATTTGAAGACATCTCTCGGAAAATTACGCCCTCTTATGGTACTATAGATGCATTGATTGGTATTATCAGCGTTGGTGAGATTCTATATTCCAATGAGCTTTCTTTGCCTAGTATTATTGCATTGGAAAATGCTGATAAGGCTGTGCAAACGGAACAATTAACAAGATACATTAACAATGAGGTGAAATATGAATCCTCTGAAAGGCACTGGAGCTTATTCTTGAGTTCTCTATTCTCAGCTTTGAAGAAAACCAATGTGTTCAATAAAATTTCGACAGAAGAACTCAGCGGGATCATTCTCGTTAAACTACTCGAACTAAAACAATACGATGTCATTAAAAATTGTTTCAGCAAGGATTACAATCATATACCCGAGGATAAATATTATGCCTTAATCGAAAAGCAGTGCTGGATATTCTACATGAACGCAACAAACTGTGATCCCAGCATTGGCTCTCTCAACGAGTGCACCACATGTTTGCAGTTGCTTGATCCGGGATCAGCATATGTGCAAGCAATGAATTCATTGATTGAGGCAAATGCGAAAATACTAGAATGGAAATTCTACCTCAAATCTGCTACACCTGTGACCCCAAAAGATATCTATGAGACCAAAAATCCTATGATCATAATAAGACGCATATTGGAGTTGAACGAAAAGGCATATTTGTATCCTGGAGACTTGTATTATTTGCTGTCGTTATTGATTCAAGGACTTGACTGTGAACACGAGAACCCGTTGTATCAATCATGCGCTCATAAATCATATTATACAAAGAATAATCTGCTTGCGGTGAAGCTGAAGCTAGTATGCCTTGAATTTGCATCAGTATCGGATTTTAACTTTTCGCTTGACTTGTCCATGGAGTTGATGAACACTGCTCTTGAGGAAAAGGATGACAATAAAGAAATTTTCGATGTTGTTAGGGAGAATTGGATAACCATATTTCAATTGGCCAAAAATGAGTATGATGAGCCTTTGAGATCAAACCTACTCGAGAGAAAATTGAAGTTATTGAGCAAATTGATCCTTGTTACCCCGACGGAGTTCAACACAAAAGTTTTGGAGCAGTGGCAGATCCTAAATGTTGAGAAGGCACATATTGTTGATAGTGTTTCTGACGAAACAGAGAACGGCGAGTCTAAACGTCCATTGCTGTCGATTGCAGATCCTTCCTTGGGCGATGTTCAAGCACGTTTGCGGAAGTCATTGAAGTCTTCAGCTGACGAGCTTCTTAATTCCAATGGGGCGGATATCGGTAAGAATATTATTGGTTGGATTGTAGGTGCTAACCAATAAGGTATCTTTGACTATATAATAACTACACTACATGTACAAGTCGCAGATCATGTATCCATAACTTAATCTTATGAACTCGTGGCTTCACTTTTGAGCCTCCCTGAAGGCTGCTAGCATGGATCTATCATCATCAGAAGAGAACTGAACCGCAAACAATTCCGCATTTTCGTTCTCTTCAACGTTTCCTCCTTTCTCATCTGTGCCCAAATTTTCCTTATTTGTGAAATATATGGATAAATTTTCCCGTTTACCAGCTAATTGGCTTGTCTCTAAAGGTTTATCGCAAATCTCAGTTTTCACTTTCTTTGGCTTATCTCCCTGACTCAGCAGTAGTTGTAAAATACCTGGCGGCGCTTCTTTGGGTTCAGGTTTGGCATATCTTTTAAATCTTTCTGGACTGGCTGCAAGATCATGCATGTGTCTGACCTGTGTTTGGAAGCCAAGAGGTTTTCTTGGTGCAATTGGATCAAATGAAAATGAACTATTTAAAGATATGTTGCTATTACCTAGCTTCTCAATGGCAGTATCCGAATCTGTCAACTTTTTATAGAACTCAATGACCCTTTCATTAGTGGTCACTTTAGCAGCATCGAAGTTCAGCACCTGTAAACCACGTCTATGTTCTGCTCTTGACAAAGCAACATATGCTTGGCCATTCTCAAATATTTTTCTCAAATCGACCGAAACGTATTTCAACGTTTGACCCTGTGACTTGTGTATCGATAAGGCCCATGCAAGCATCAATGGTAGTTGCTTTCGTGAAACCATGGTACGGCCATGTTCGTCTTCAACTTTAAACTCTTCGTAATCGACAGCAATAACTCTGGCTTCTCCTGATGATAGCCGGAAACTCACCACGGGTAATAATTGGTTGGATTTTTCTGAGTTTTCTAGATCTTTTAAAAGTTTAATTTTTCCTTCAATATTTCTCAAAATGTCTTCATATCTGGTCTTCAAATGATTTTTTCTATTCCCTTCCTCAGCTGCATCAATCTCTTGGATACTAGGCTCCGAATTTATAATAAAAGATCCAAGAGAGTCTACTTTCTCCTCTATGGCATCAGCGAGTATACCTGCGTCCACTGCAGATTTCTCAACACTGGCTTTTGTCACCTCTAAGAAGTCAAATATGCTATTCTTCAGTTCAGTCTTTGACGTGTCCAAAGATCTCATGATACCATTTTTCGGTCTCTTCTCTCCACACAGGTGCTCGTCGAGATTCGTTATCAGATCAAAAGTGTCTGGGTGCATGAATCCAACAACCATACCAAGCGAACCATTGACAAGTTCGTCATCCATGTTTTTCACCATCATTACTTGCGCCCCAATCTTTAATGTAATGCTTTGTGGAACCAAGAAAGAATCAAGTAATTTAAATCCTTGGGGTTTTCCTGCCAGTTCACCTCCATCTACGGCAACATATCTAATATCTTCTCCCTCTATCTGCGAAATCATTGTAGTGTTTGCCCTGTCGACCTCTCTCCTAGTCGGAAATAATCTGGTTGGCACAAGTTTATCTTGTGACGTCAAAGGTCTTTCGAGGGCTTTGAATTTCTTAATAGTAGAAGGGGTTATGACACCATCTCTCACCTCTTGGAGCATCTGCAAAAATTGCTTGTCCCCTTGTTGTCTGAAAACCTTCTTCAGTATGACCTGTATCTTAAGGTGCTTCTTCCAAAACTGGCTTTCAAAAGCAAACGTCATTTTTTCATCTTTACTAACCGGGGGAAGCTGATAGAAATCCCCACAAAAAATAACCTGAATACCACCAAAAGGGCTCTCATTTTTCTTCAGAATACGGGCTATTTGTTCAAGTTTGTCGATTAATTTGCCATCTATCATGGAGATCTCATCAATAATCAAAGTTCTGACATCAGTCCAATTTTTTCGTTTCGTTTTATTTCGCTTGATATTCCTGATAATGCTACTCACGGGTTGGGTTCCTAATCCAATTCCCGTATACGAGTTGATCGTCACGCCTCCAATATTGTATGCAGCCAAGCCAGTTGACGCCGTCACCCCTACTGCCTCTTTTCCATGTTGTTCTCTCAAGTGCTTAATAAGAGTCTTCAATAAGAGAGACTTACCTGTACCAGCTGAACCGGTGTAAAAAATACTTTCTCCCTTCCGTGCAAGCTCTAAAACATTCTGCTGCTCATCACTGAGAGAAATTGCCTTAACCACTTTCGGTCCAGGTGGCTTATTCGCTTCTATGGGCATAGTCGATGCAACTTTTTGGGTAGCCAGATGTAATGTGCTGAAGGGTCGCTTTTGTTGCTCTCGAGAAGCCGGTCTTAGTGATCGTGACGGAACGGGAGAGCTGGGTATATTACTCTGGACAGCCTCAGAAGAAGCACAAAGAGGCTCAAGCTCCGCCTTATTTTCATCGATTTCCGGAGACTCCAAAGGATGGTTAGGTGCTTCTTGCATCCGTTTATCCTGGAAGGTCGGAAGTTCTGGCTTCACTTCATCATCGGGAATGGTGAAAGAGGATGCAGGCATTTTGGCAAAGTACTCAGATTGTGTAACTGGCACTGGCTTTTCAAAAGATTGACAAGATTCTAATGTTGATGTTAACTTTTCAAAAATATGTCGATGCTCTATATAGTGAGCGCCTAGTTTGCAAAATAAATATTTGAGCTTTTGAGACATCTCTTCGAATGTAGAGCTATTGGTCTCTGCTTCCACAAATCTCCTTAGAGGTGAATCATCATCTTTTAACTTTGCAACCTTGCTAGGAGGACACATGTTCGTGATAGCCGCATCATTAGATGGTGTACTGTTCAATGAATCATTCAAGGATGAAGATAAAACAATTTTGGAGCCGTTTGAAAGCATGCCTCTAACAGGAAGTCCACTTAGGCCAAGTCTTGTATTTCTGCACAATAATGGAATGTTCGAAATTTGTCTAAGTAGCATAATCTTTGGTATCGCTGCTTCACTCGCCGAATACTGATGTCGATCGTCGGAAGTGGTAAGGATTCAGCTGATTAAGAATAGCACTTTTCGTGTAGCTCGGTCTGGAAATGAGTTATTTTTTTTGGTACCCTTGTATATCTCCTCGCGTTTAATTACCAGTTTTGTGTTTCCAGTGCACCGTCAAGTGACTCTGGCAGTTTTCGGTTGTCAACTTACCCAGAATACACGCTTTTGTGACGTGTTTTCAGTATTTGTTGATACCATCTTGCATGATTTGTGGAAGGAATCGCAAATTCCGCGTTTGTTCCAATCTGATGCCGAAGCTTTCCCGTCGCGTCGTTTTGCAGAACCCGAACCGAAAAGGGAAATGCGATCAAATTTTATGAGGGCGAGCCCACATACTGCTTCTGTCCTTAGCTCTGATTTAAATTTCCGCCTATGTTAATTGCGATGTTTAGTAACAGGGCTTTCTGCAGTGGTTCTGTATTTAGCAACGCACATCAACAGAGCATAATAACCAACAATAGTTTCCTATAATGCTGATTGAGCAAAAGGACCTCTTGGATCAAGATCCAGAGATTGTACGTCTTAAGATGCACTGACTGTGCAACCCCTTATTTTTCACCGATCAGATCACTAACATACCTTATTTGAGGAGGCGATACCTCCAAATTTTCTTTTACAGCCTCAGGAATTGAAATCACAAATTGACTATCTTTCAGAATGTCCTCTCAAAGAATTGGTAGAGAAATTGACTTCTATGTATCCAAAGAACTGGGATGGATCACATCCAAACCTTAAGTTCTATGTCCCTCTATTGAATCGGATTGATACTATTTACAAAGAACACATCCAAAAGTATAAGCTCGACGGTGACTCGGTAGTTCCAATTGATGTTCCATACGATGAAGTTGAGGTCATCACGACATGCGTGAACTATTCCAACCAACTTTTGGAGTACAGTACTAGTAGAGAGATTTACAACTCTCACAGTTATGTGGCTGACTTAATGTTTTCCAACTCCCTCGACATTAAGATTGCCTCATTGAAACTCATTTGCTGTCTATCTGAGAAATTTGCATCTCATTTCCCTATGAAGTTTTCATTATCAAAGAGACACAGAGACTTGTTAATCACCTTTATCAAAAGCTTCCCGCTACAAGCAGTGGGTTCAACTCCAGGACCAACACCTATTGAAGTTAAAGATTATGAGCAACATATTGCTTCTAAAGAGGCGAAGGAGCCGGAGCCATCACCAAAGAAGTTGAGGAAATCTAAGGCTAAGGATCACAACAAAGACATCATTCATGTTAGTTTGTATGATTGTATGAGGCCTGATTTTAATGTTCCCTCAGCTTGGAAAACTATGCATTATGAATATTATAAGACAGGCTCTTCCATAAAATCCAAAGATGAGGGCTCTAAGAGAAGTAAGAAGAAACAAAAGAAGGAAATATCATCGGAGGGTTTGCGTACCTTCAAGCTCAACTCGGAGGCGTTAAAGAAGCTGTCTATTCAACAGATTTTTGATAAGGCTGCTAATGAAATCCCAAAGGAAAAATGGACAGATTTTGTGCTTCATGTCTATATTGCTATTGCTTACAGTGGGAAGTCATTTGAGTGTTTGGCTATGAGAGGTAAGCTCGTAACTTTCAAATGTTGCGCAATTGCCGCTGCTGCAGCAAACATCACATATTCTACTTTTGTAGGATTGGTTTTTGACGAAGAGCCTTATCTTTTGAGCTATATGTGTGACCTTGTCAATCCAGATAATCATGTCCCTCGTGAGCCATGTATCGCTGCTTTGAGAGCTTTTGTGAACATTTCAACAAAAAAAAATGGAGCATCTGACTTAATGAGGGCGTTAGGTGGTAACGTCAGTCATGGTCTCTTGTTCCATATTTTAAAGACCATTCTTAAGCAAGCCAAGGAGAAGAAATTTAATAACGATCAGACCTACATGAACTATCTGTATAATATGCTCGCCAACCTCTTGGAAAATAAGTCGCTGGCTATACACTTACGTGCAGCTGGACTAATGAAACTCTTTCTTGAATTCTTGAAGCTCAGAAATGATTACAGGATGACAAGATCAGGACCATTACACTTGATCGAGATATTCATCGAGAGATTATCAGACGCTTTTGATGAATTTGTTACAAACGATGGATTCAATATTTTAATCTCTCTCCTTGAATTCGAAGTTCAGTTTGCAATCGACAATCCAGATTTTGAAGGTGGCGCACCAAAGAACTGTAACTTATCTCACCACATCACAGCTAGACAGGTTAAATTGCTTAACTTTCTTCTAAGATTAACGATCTCTTTGATTTCAACATACCCTGGTGATAGAATGAGAAACTTATATGATTCCCCAATGCTGAAGAGCATAATCAAAATAATGCAACATCCAAAGTTATTTGGTTATGAACTTCTATTCAACTGCATCCATATTATTAGTACCATCATCAATAATGAACCAACTGCTTACGCCATATTGAATGAATCCGGTGTTATCGATACTTTTTTCAACAACTTTTCCACTTTCCTTCTCCCTGACAATGATTTGTTGTTGGAACTACCAGACGCTATCAATGCAATCTCTTTGAATACCAACGGCCTCTTGAAAGTAAAGGAGGCTAATGTCCTAAAAACATTATTCAGTATCTTCACTGATGTCAAGATTTGCAAGCAGTTGGTTTTTGTTGAAAATGTCATGAACTTTGGGCATGCGATCGATGAACTTGCAAGACATCACCCTGATTTGAAAGATGACATTGAGGAGGAAGTGATGAATCTGATCAACATTATACCACAATCAGTCACGTTTAACTCTGTGGACTTCTACGCCTCTTCCAATGGTTCGTTATATCACAATCGTGGGGAACCTAACATACACACCGAGTCTAATTCAAAGCCGTTGGAACGTTGGGAATCTTGTACTGATGCTGTTATCATACAATGTACACTCATATTTTTGGCATCTATGTTTGAAAACTATAAAGACTGGAAAAAAAGTAACACTTCCATTGATATGGATAATCTGTTCAACTTTGTTACTCTCAAAAACGCACCATTTGACTACTCCCTGTCAAAAACAATACTACACTTTAGAAACATTATCAAATCTATTGACACGTCAACGGTTTCATACTGTTTGCCTATCCTTTTGTCCAAAATAAGACAAGCTCTCGATGAGCTAAGCGATCTTATCGGATTTTCAAATGATAATGTCTCCTACTTTGCTAAGTTTGAAAACAGCACACATGACCCAGCAGCACAAAGAGTCATCTCCAACTTGGGTATAATCAACTCTCTACTTTTTGTCTTCTCAGACTTCTACTCAAAGATCCACAAGTATCAACCTAATAAGATTGTGGACATTGTGCAAGCGATTGGTGATAAGGAAGGTCTGCAATTGATTGAGGACCTATGTCTGTTTTACAAGAGAATGACCATAGAAGAGGTTTTACTTCATGCCAACACCCCCAGTGAAGTTGCCAAAAATGCATTTACTTTAGTGCAGTCGATTTCTCCTAAACAAAGGGAAATAGGATCCCCTCCGAAGGAAAGTAGTGACTGGAATGGAAATAGTGCAAAGTTCAAGAATATATCCATTCTATATTTCCATACTTCTAGATCAAAGTTTTGGCTCAGGAACATTTTTGATAGTTTTTGTGGGATCTCTTACGGTAAGAGAATTGGGAAAGAATTCCAGCATGGACTACTCGCAAAGAGATCAATTGCTATTGTGACCAAATATATCAATACAATGATGAACTTCATGAATGCTATAAATACAGAAAACAAGGAAATCAGATATGGCTTTCTATTCTGCTTATTGAACCAAATTTATATGAACATGTTCACCTCGTTTGGGGCCTCGGCACCTGTCAATCCGATCGTTAGCATTTGCCTTCTTCAAAATCCTCAATTCCCCCACCTAAGGACTCTAGCTATTGAGTTGTTCAAGGATCTTGGAACACGAAACACAGAGACGATAAAGGAATTTGCTGAAAAATCATTTGTTTCAATCGATGTTGAGAGTCTTATTTTGGGTGTATGCGATCAAGTTTTAAGCATATATGCAGACCTAGGTAACGTCAATATTTTAGGCTCAATTCCTACGAGCTCGAAGCTATATGGTTACTTGGGTACGAGTGCTAGAGAATATTACTCTGAGATTCTACTTTCGATTCAAGTTCAGTCATCCATTGCAGATTTTGTTTTGTTGGAAGAGCTACTTTCTCCTGAAGGATTGAACATCATTAATACGGCTTCTTCAAACCTACCGGGTGCACTTGTCGAGACTATTATATTGATTAGTCGAGCTGCATTCACCAACTTCAAAACCCACAGGCTGAAATTCAAAGGCAGATTGTACCCAATCTCTGCCGAGACTACACAGCCAACTGACTACAATATGAAATTCTTATGCGATTCTGGTTTGACTCAAATTCAGTCCGAAAGAGTGTTGGATTTCTTTGGAGACGCGGCTGAAAACTGGTTGAATGAAACTCAAGAAATTCTTACAGAACAATTTGAAGATATTGATTGGAAATCTGTCGTATCTAAGGACTTCACTCTTCCGACAGTTCCTGCGATTCACTTAGACTATTCTCCTAACTTTGACATTGATACAGTTGATGACCTTTCATTCATGATCAGTACCAAAGAATCAAATTTTGTCTCATATTGGATCAATATTGCTCAATTATATCCTGAATCATCTGAAGCAGTTGCCAATTTGTTACTATCAATCTTTGAAAAGCCGTTTTCTGAGAGCATGGAGGAAGTTTTGGGTCCTTTGTTTGCTATCATCAAAACTGCAGATTTTGGAAGCGATGAAAAAATGGTCAATGATACACTTTCCTCAACCTTGACTTTGATTGCATTCATCTTGAATCGTCTCTCCTTTTCAAAGTATTTTGCATTCATATCAGAATTTGCTGTACTCATTTCTGGTCACATGAATAAAGAAAATATTTCTAAGGCGTGGTTCCCTAGCGCTTTGATGATTTTTACCAAAATCTATGCTGAGAGTAAGATTCCGTTTTCCCCACAGACACCAAAGGTCAACAACGAAACCAGGTTTTCACAATACCTGGTATCACCACCAGATATTCCAAAGCTTGATAGCTCAATAGAACAGAAGTTGCTAAATTTGGTTTTGAATATTGAACTAATAGAATCTGAAGAGCTCTTGCTTGAAATCACCAATTTACTCATACTATTATGCAAAACTGACGATAAGATCTCAGAGCTTGCAAATTCTAAAGTTATTTGCTCACTGGTTCACTTTGTCAGAGATAACCAATGTTCACTGCAAGCCCAACCCCAAGTCATTAATATAATTAGACGATCTGTTGAATCGACTGATATGTTAAGATGCTATTTCACAAAGGAAGTGGATCAAATTCTCAACTCTAAGCCCTTTACCAAAAGTTCCAAAGCAAAAGATCTCAAGTTATTCTTAGAAGAAAACTCGGCCCTTGTTCTTAGAAACGCAGAGCTATTTGCCGAGATTATTGGAGAAAAATGCTATATCAAAGAAATCAATAGGCACTTCAAGTCCCCTTTGATCTCCAAATTGGGAGATGAAGAGCTGAAGGTACTAAAAGATCATGGTATTGAACCGATTATAAAGGATTCGTCTTCTTGTAATGGTGGAAATGCCGAGGTCATGAATTTCCTGCTCTCCGAGTTAATGCTTATCAGTAGGAAAGATATGATGGCTACTGGACAGCCAATTGAAAAGGAGCACAACGAGAAGGAAAAGGACATAGAAACATCCGATACCTTGCTTGCGAACAATAAAAGTCTCTCATACGCAATCTTTCTTTTACAAGTGATCACTGAGCTTCTCTTCTCATACACCTCTTGCAAGACCGAATTTCTCACATTCTCCAAGAAGGCTAAGAACAACTCTGACAAGAAGCCACGCTCCACGGCTTTGAATATGCTAGTTCACAAGTTTATTACAGTCAACCCGTTTGAGAAGGAAGAGACGTCAACTCATAAGATACATGAAATTCTAACCTCACTGGGATGTGCCTGTATCCGTGGATTGATTTCAACTACACCGGCCAACGGAATTGATTATAATGATCCAAAGGTTTCTGACAACGACGTTAGTTTTGCCAGGAAGTTTACTGTCGATATATTAATCAAAATCTTGAAAGAGGTCGAATCTTCCAAGAAAAATTCTATTGTCAAGTATGGCCGAGTTGTGGACATCATCAACTTAGTGAGTAAACTTTGCGGTGAGAAAATTGGTAATACGGTCATCATCAACGCGGATTTTGACTTAACCAAGAATGATAGGTATCATTTTACAAAGGAGTTACTGGAAAGAAAATTTGGAAATATTGCAACTGGTGTTATTGCTAGACTGGACATGAATTTTCCCTACACAGAACAAGTGTCTGAAAGTGTTTTGAGCTTACTCTCCTTACTGGGAGAGACAAAGGCTCAATTCCAAGAAACTTTCAAAGCAGAACAGCAAAACACAGATGCTGAAGAGGATGTTTATGAAGAGGATGATGAAGTTAAGGATGATGCCCCTGATCTATTACGTAACTCAACGTTAGGTATGTATGATATGGAGGATGTGGAAGATGAGGACGATGATTTCGATGATTTCGATGATGCTGAATTGTTTGCCGACGAAGGCATTGAGATTATTTTGTCTGATAATGAAGGTAATGGAAGTGACGTCGAAATTATTGACGAACTTGCAGGAGATGGTGATGACGAAGATGATGATAGTGATGCTGATAGTGATGACGATAGTGATTCCATGAATACAGATGCAGACGGTATTGAGGACGCAGAAATGAGTGATGTCAGTGATGATGGCATGGAATACGGCCATCGCATGAGAGGTAATCAAATTGATTTCGTTTATGAGTCAGACGATGAAGATGATGGTGATGATTACAACTTAGATATGATTGAGGGTCATGAGGTTGAGGATTATGTCTCAAATGCCGAAGCGGACTTTGCTTCTGAAGATGAAATGTCAGATGTTCAATATCTCATGGATGAGGACTCCGCCAGTGACAGTAATAGCGATGACGATGGCGATGAAAACGTCATCGAACTTGATATTGATTCTATGGAAGAAGATGACGATGAAGAAAGTGGTGACAGTGATGATTCAGCAATATTAGAGGAATGGCTAAATGAAATAGAGAATGAGAATCCAAGAGGAGCAAGAAGTAGGAGATCCTCTGTTCTCAATGAAGATGGTGCATTCCCACCGCAAATATTGATTCCTCAAAGATCGAACATTCAAGGTGAATCTATTGACTCCAATTCTTTCTTGGAGTTCACGCAATCCTTGCTTGACAGAAGAAACAACAATCAAATACAAGGGCTTCTAGATTTTAGAAGGGTCTTTGAACCCCTGTTTTCAAAGAGGGGCCTTCAAACCCGCTGTATTGAAATCAAGAGCACTCTCCAACGGTGGCAGGAAGTTGCATCGCTCTATAATGGAAAGAATTTGACATACAGGGCTATTCCTGAAATCATCAATCTAGTCTATCAAAAGAGTGAGGTTATAGCCGACGAGCACAGGCGCATCAAGGAAGAAAAAGAGAGGAAGTTAAAAGAAAAGGAGGAAGAGCTGAAAAAGAAAAGGAAGCAAGAAGAAGAAGAGTTAATGGAAATGGAAAGACGCCAAACTGAATTAAGACAATCTGTGGCTGCTGATGCTACTCCGACTGAGCCTGTTTATGTTGAGATTGCAGGACAGGAAGTTGATATCAGTGGAACTGGAATTGATCCAGAATTTCTTCTTGCGCTACCTGATGATATGAGACAGGAAGTTTACGAACAGCACTTGAATCAAGCCAGATTAGAGAGAAGAGGAAGAGATGCTATTGGCTTTATCAGAAACTTATCCCTTGTGAGTGGTGGTGGTGGTGGTGGCGGCGCTGAAGTTGATAATCTCACAGACTCCGATGAAGATGATTTTTCGGACAGCTTTGATGGTTTCCTTGTCAGACGTAATCGTGCACCTGATCGTGACGATCGTTTCACGCGCGGCTTTGATGGTGAAGATGATGCAATTGATGAAGATGATGAGGAAGGTGTTGATGACAATGATAACGATGATGAAGACGATGATGAAGGCGAGTCTGCATTTGATGTTCTCAACGGTGTCATTTCTGGTGGACACTTTTCTGGGAATGTGAGTGGTGGTAATGCTTTCCAAATGCAAAGATCAGCAGGTTCCTTCTCCACTTCCGGAACAACTCCGTCAAAGAAGAAGCCTACCAAGATTTACTTTACATCCTTGCTTGACAAGCCTGGGGTTGCTGCCCTTCTGAAACTTCTTTTCGTCCCACAGGTCTACTACAAGCGAGAACTATTTTTTAAGACTGTTGGCTTCCTATGCTTGAGCAAGCATACAAGAGCCGAACTCATTGCATTTGCTCTATACATTCTACAAGAAGGTATCAAGGATCAAGATTGCGTCAA
>JAMYHI010000190.1:0-37749 GCA_025531525.1 Pichia sp. P7020A
CGGTGCTTCAGCCCGGCCAATCAGAGCGCCTCAAAAAAAAATCGCGGTCAAAGTGGTGGGTGGTTCTGGTGAAGAAGTGGATCCATGCAGGATCGAATGTACCTGTTGGTTGCGATTGGCTTTGGGGAAATGGAGTAGATGAGATTGACCGGTGTATCAAGGGTGTCTTTGGAAAGGATGTATTTACAGTGAGGGAAAAGGGGGGGAACCCTCGAAATCGTGTGCATCCCTCAGTTCAGCATAATTGTATACTCTTCGTTACTAGTGTACTAGTTGAAATTGTATATGCTTGTACTGGCTTGTATCATTGATGTGAATGGGATATGAATAGGTATTATTCAGTTGAGGCGTGACTCTGATTGTTAAGAGATGGATGAGGCAGGAAACTTTTGGGGACAACAGTTGGGATGGAAGGGGATGGAATCGAAAGAAGGAAAGGCATACGTACAGCACCGTGCTTGAGGGCAGAACCAAATTGAGAGAACATTGTGGGCTGGTGTGTGGATGGAGAGCAGAGCAGAGGAGAAGCAGTAGTACTGTTCACCAGCGCCCGTTGCAACTGCACCACCAGAGTTCACTTCTCTTGACTGGTCCTGTTGTTGAAGTTGAAAATCGGCAGTCAGCGACAATCGAGCGAGTGCGACTGGAGTGGAAATGGACATGGACATGGAAACTACAAACTACAAAGGCACCTTCAGCACACTGCGGGCGCCCTTTACACCACGGCGCCTGGTATGTGGCTCTGTCTATATCGTCATTAGTTGCGTGCTCGTCAACAGCTGTTCTGCTGTATTGTGCGGTCCCGTCCCTGTGTGCACCCCCCATTTAGGCCCATTTGCGACTGTATGGTCAGCATTTGCCGCGTTTTCATTGGCTGGTGGACCCACTCCTCCGTGCACCAGCTTCCCTATCTCTCTACTGGGGAAAAAACGAGAACGCGCCCAATGAAAGTGAAAGTGAAAATGCCGCTGCCGGTGGGAAAATCCGAGGAAACTGCGAAATTTGACGCGTCTTGTTGTACACTGTAGATTTGTAGACACATTTTGGCGTCTGTACTGCGTGTTAGCGTGTTTTCCTTTATTATAGTTTCCTGTGCACAATCACTGCAGCAGCAACGTACCAGACACATCTGCGGCAATGTCTACGAATAAAGAGGAACAGGCGTATTTGGATCTTGTGCAAAACATCATCGATAATGGAGAGTTCAGACCAGATAGAACAGGTACTGGCACGTACTCACTATTTGCGCCTCCTCAATTGAGATTCAATCTCTCTAACGGTACTTTCCCATTGCTTACCACCAAAAAGGTCTTTATGAAAGGTATATTACATGAGCTTCTTTGGTTTATTAAGGGTTCAACAAATGCGAAGCTTTTATCTGAGAAAGGTGTGAAAATTTGGGAAGGTAATGGATCTAGAGAATATTTGGATTCTTTAGGACTCACCGATAGAAGGGAGGGTGATTTAGGACCCGTTTACGGTTTCCAATGGAGACATTTTGGTGCCGAATATAAGGATTGTGATTCAGACTACTCAAATCAGGGATTCGATCAGCTCGCCGAAGTGATAAATACTTTGAAGACAAACCCATACGATCGAAGAATCATCATGTCAGCTTGGAATCCACCTGCATTTAAAGAAATGGCACTTCCTCCATGTCACGTTTTTTGTCAATTCTACGTTAGTTTCCCCAAAGATGGTTCAAAGCCACGATTGAGCTGTCAAATGTATCAAAGATCTTGCGATATGGGACTCGGTGTTCCTTTCAATATCGCATCTTATGCATTACTCACATATATGATTGCAATGGTTGTAGATATGGAACCTGGAGAATTTATTCACGTCATGGGTGATGCTCACGTTTACTCCAATCACGTAGATGCAGTGAAAGAACAAATACAGAGAACTCCTAGGACGTTCCCTAAACTCAAGATTAAGAGAAAGGTCAATGATATCGATGACTTCAAATTCGAAGATTTTGAAGTAGTTGATTACGACCCCTATGGGCCTATCAAGATGAAAATGGCTGTTTGACGCGAGATACTCACAGCTTATAGATACACACACTAATATACAAATCAAAATCAAAATTAGAATTAGAATTAATTCCGCTCTCCTTCACTAAAGCAGCATGTCGTATGCGGAAGACTGACGTCTTCTAGAACTAATTCCCCTGTCGTATTCACCAAAAGTATCCATGTTTTCTAAATCAAAAATGGACTTCCCGCTTTGTCTCTTTTGAGTTCCCTTGAGACCGCTGGCCTGATTAGTGTTGGTGACGTTCCGTAAAACATTGCTGGAAGCCTCACCCTTACCCTTACCTTTTCCGATCATAGAGTCATTGCTATTCTCTTTGTTGTCGTCAATGAATATGGTGTTATGGAATCGTCCTGAAGCCCTTCTGTTCTTGGATGAAAGATCAGTCTCCTTGAATGAAGGTATCTGATAGTTCACAACAAGTGATCTCCGGCGACTTTTTCGTCTATCACTAGTGGATTCTTCAACATCGTCTAGAGGATCCATTCCGAGCCACCTCTTTGTTTTTTCCGTATCCAAGTTCTTCAACTCCCGTGGAACCCTCTTTTTGGCAATCCTTGGTCTACTCTTCTTAGTAACTTTTGCTGTTGCTGTTGTTATTGCTGAAGTTGGTACAGTAGTTTTGCTAGTCTCTCTGTCTTGCACAGAAGGAATGGTATCATACTGGATCTCTTCTTGAGCAGCGAGTTTTGTGCCTAGGTTCCTTCTCACTGGAGATTCTTGTATGCTTATGTCTTCCATCGGATTTAGCATATCATCAGAAGCGCTGTTGAGTTCATTTTGATTCACGATAGCAGACTCCTGCATATGTGGTTCAAGCCCCAAAAAAGGAATTTCCAACATCGGCGAATGTTCAAGTTTTCTCCTTACAATCGATTGACGTTTAACGGGAATTAGAGAAGAAAATGTATCCTCATACGCTGGTTCAAGTGGTTTCTCTGCCTCTTCTTCCGCTTGTGGGTTTTCGACAAGTGTAGCAAGTTGATCGTCATTGTCTTGGATTGAAGCGTCGTTGCAATCTCCTTCATTCTCTCTTCCATTTTTAGGCATTACTAGTATGCTTTTTCTTCTCTGTAGATCATCATTGACGTTCTTCCAATAGTGTTCAAACTCGTATGCATCTGGATTGAACGTTCTAGCTTCAATATCCTCCTTTTGAGAGACTCTGTTGAGTAGCTTTAGAGGTATCTCTTGCCTCTCAATATCGACTCCAACATCTGCCATACATGACCTATATTCTGTGAGAAGGTTTTCAAATCCATCAACAATTAAATCATTGAATCTTTTGGAGTTCAGCTTGAGCTTATCCATTAGTTGTATCTTATCGTTCTTCAAAGTCAGTATCTGTCTCTGTGACTCAAACAACTGTCTCTCTAAGTTAGTCACCTTCATGTGCAGCTCTTCATTCTTCTGGGCAAGCAGTCTATTTTGTGCGTTGTACTGTCTCTTTATCTCTTCGAATTCCGCATCATTATGCATAGTAGAAAGTACAAGCTGCATATTATTCATAGCGGCACTGGGGTCTCGGGTCTTAAATGCATTTGCAGTTGTTCTATCGGTAGCATTGTTTGTTGAAACATGTGGATTGAAACCGCTGAAATGGAGGGGTTCTCGTGTCGTCGTGGTCATTGCAGCCTTCACCATTTTTCTAGTCTATGGTTAAGCTTTCTATCCGAATATTCAAGTAGCAAATATGTGGCGGTAGCAAAGGGCTGTAAGTGGTTATAGACACAACCTGTTGGAAGTAGGAAGAAGATAAACAAACTGCAGGTTGCGAACAACAACAAAAAAGTTCAACATCAAAAAGTGCGCTGCTTTGTTTACGCGTCGTTCTCATTCGCTTCTACTTTCTCCGCTTGAGGTGACTTTTCCTACTTTCCTTACATGACTCCACGTGTACCATCCTTGCATCAGTGTGCCAAGACCGCAACGTTCAAAATGCCCTATAGACGCTACTCGAGAATTGGGGAGGTAGAAGCCGAAGAACTCCTTGAATCTCGCCTCTCAGAATTACAAAAACTACAAAAGATAGAAACACTCACAAGTGAAATGACACTTTTACTGAATACTACGAACGAACACATGTCTAAGCTACAACTTGGCACTGATTCTGTTGCTAAAATGACCGCTAATTGGATACAGATAGTACGAGCCGTGAGCTTGGCAGCAAATTCTATGATGATCTATAGCGATGAAGATTTCAAAACAAGCACCCGGACGCAGTCTTCTGGTGAGCCCATAAGTATACCCACTACGGAAAGACTTGTACGATGCGCTCTTGATGATTTGGGGAATATTGTTGGCCAGCTAGAGCAAGAGAAAGAATCTGGTGATGGGAACGAATTGTGAATGAATAAATACCTTATATGACTACCTGAATACGTAATAGCTGGAAATACACCTTCTTCCACATCTCGAACTAATCTCAGGCTTTAGAAACAACATGTTGAATAGGTCGTATCCCTATTATGTAGATTGAAAAAGTTTCGAGGGATGAATGTGTATACAATGATCAGTCTCTTCTTTTCGAATATATCCGCAGTACAAGTAATGAGGTCAGTGTTGTATTAATTAATCTTTCCTGGTATCCGTCAAAAAACACTGTAATTCGTTACATTTGTATACATTCGAAGTACAAATTTATAAGATGCCTTTAAACTTGAGAGAACCAGTACATAGCTTTTTAATATCTTTTAACTAAAAGCAAATGACATGCCAGAGAGAAGGTCATTTCAGCATGCAATCACGTGATCAAATGTTTAGAATTTGTATTCCCTTTAAAAAAGTCCCAAAAACAAAATTAACAAGTAATTCCCTGTTAGCTCAGTCGGTAGAGCGTTCGGCTTTTAAGAATTCTACTAAGAAGTCGACCGAAATGTCCAGGGTTCGAGCCCCTGATAGGGAGTTATACCTAATTTTTTTGGACTTCTTGCGTCACCTGGACCTCTTGCGTCACTTGGAATTCTGGCCATAACCAATGCATCTTAGTTTGTTGAGCCCAGCATGTGTTTGGGGTAACATGTTTTTTTACTGCTTGATGTGATTTTATGAATACTGTAAAAGTTAGGTTTATTATTTACCATCCGTCTCCCCATCCATCATTTTCGTCATCAACGGATGATGTAAGGTTCAAATCTAACTTTGCGACGGGTTTATTTTTGCCTAGAACCAATGTCTTTTTGGCATTCTTTGCGCTAGAAGTTTGTAGATGTGTCTTAGCTTTCACCGAAGGAACGCTGCCAGGCGTTTGCTTAAGCACAGAAACACTAGCTTTTGAAATAATTGGCTTTGAGTTCACTACTTCGTCCTCATCAAATCCCCATCCATCGTCGTTTTCATCTTCGAGATCAAAATCATCGTTAACATCAATAACATTCTTCAAGTTGCTCTTTCCGTAGTTATTCTTCACATTATCACCAATAGTTAGCTTGTCTGTTAAGCTTGAGGTGGAGTTGTTGTGGTTCAAGCTCATGCGCGATTGTGGGAATGGTGTACCGGATGGCGTTGAAATAGTGCCAAGAATGGTTTCACCTAGATTTTCAAGAGACATACTCTCCATTAGTTTGTCGAGACCGGTCACGTCACTTTCAATGTGTTCATCTTCCTCATTTTGACCCAACGTACTTGCTTCATCTCTGATTTTTTTCATATATAGCTCAAAGCATTTCTCTGCCTCAGCCCTAATAACAGAGGATTTGTCAAGGAGGGCTGGGGAAAGAGAGGAGAGGACCTTAGAGCAGCAGATTTCAGGGCTGAAGTAGTCAATGGAACTCTCAAATCCTCTAATGGCACATAGTCGGGTTACATAGTCAGGGTCTTTGATGGCTTTACCAAAAGCAGTAATCAACACTCCAATACGAGTAGTTGGTTGCATTTTCTCCGATATTCTAGCGAGGCAAACAACGGTATTCGCTCTTAGTTTTGGATTGGTGTCTGCCTGAAGTTTCGCAAGATATCTTAGCAAATCATTGTTCAACTGGCGGTCGGAAATCTTGTCCATAATATATGAAATTGAGAGCAAGGTTTCAGTGCGCACGGTGATATCTGTATCTAGGAAACCGGTTACAAGATTAGGGTAAATTTTGTCTTGAATCTCATACTTCGTAAGCCTTTCTGCAACTTTTGGCAATATTTTGAGCAGAATGGTACGTACCGCACGATCAGCCAAAGTAAAGGCTTTGAATAGCAACGGCTTGAAGAACAAATCAAAAGCCTTTTCACATTCTTTTTCTTCACTCTTTTGAACAATGAGGTATATCAAGTAGATAAGAATTGTTTGTGTATTATTCTCGTTGGTCGTGATTGTATCAAATGTTCTCACTATCTCAGGCATTACCCTGTAGTTCAAGAATCTGGTAGAAATATCTGACCCAGCTAAGGCTTTAAAAATCTCTAACTTTGACGGAAGGTCCATAATTGCAATCTGTGAAAATTTTGAGAAAGATACTATCTCTTCACTACCAAAATAAGAGGACTGTCCGTCATTCAAGAACTGCTCAGCAGTGATTCTGAGACCTATACTAGGAGCAATTAACTTTCCGATTGGAAGACCGTCCAAGTTTGTACTCACTGACTTTGGTTTGTATTCGGAAGCTGACGTCCCCGATAACACTTGATAGGCAAGAACACCCAGAAGGAAAGAGTCAAATTTCAAAGCTTTAACGCCAGCAAGCTGTGCTCTAAAGACTTCAGAACCAGACGCCTCAAATTCGGGAGGGACTGGCATATTAAGGTGTGTTGTCACGGTAGAATATGTGGAGTAGAGGGCGTAAACATCTGCATTATCCTTCCAACTGAGAGTAAACTCAAATCCACCAATCTTCCACTCTCCACTATCGTTGATGAACACATTACCTGCTCTTAAGTTACCATGGACCGATGATCCTTCAATATTGATAAACTTCAGCCCAACAGCAAGTTGATATACACCTAGCAATGCTTCTCCCTTCTTAAGTGCCAAAGTTACCTTATCAAGTGCTGTTGCATGTTCTGTAATCAGGTAAATATTTCTGTCAGATTCAATAACATCGACAACTGTCAAGACACCCGGTAATAATGAAAGAGCTCTGTGCTTGGCAATTGCATTTTTGGCACTTTGAATATACCGTCCATTGGTAGGGTGTCTCAAATCGAACTCAAAGATGGAAACTGGACGTGAATCTTTATCAGAGACACCATCGTAGACCTTCCAAATAGAAGCACTTGAATCAGATTCACACTTGGGGACAACTTGCACTTCACCAAACGTGTAGGGGATTGCTGTTCCCGTTAAGGTTCCAATAGTCTTGGCTAAGAAGTTCATAAAGAATACCAGCTGTTCTCGTGCTGAGTTTGTCTCCTTACACACTGAGAGCAAGGACAAGGGACGATAAAAATCAAAGCGGTGATCTAGATTCTAGAATGATGCACTTTTAAAATGCAACTTGTCCGTTCGCTGACACGTAAAACGCGGCTCGGACCCTGGCCCCTCGCCCGTTCTTGAGTCCTGAGGTCCGAGCTTTGAACTTTGAACCAAAAACATTATAGACCACTAGACCACCAAAAGAGTGAATCATGTATACATCGCAAGGGGGTCAGATTAAGTTCGATTGTTTGGTTTTACTTGTACTTATTTATACACACTTATTCGGATGCTTCTTGGAAACGGTCTGAGATGGTAGAGAGCAATTTGTTGAAGTCTGCTCCGACCTCTTGCTCACCTCTGCTTGGTTCAAGGAACTTTGCTGATGAAACCGCGTGTTTCACATCAGAGGTTGCTTCTGCAAGCTTAGACCATTGTGCACCACTTGCAACAGCCTTTTGTGCTTCATCGTAGTAAGAGACAAACGTACGCATCATATCATAGGTCTTCCAGATAGGACAGAAGGCATCGTAAGTGGAGTAACCATTCTGTTGAAGGAAATCTTCCTTAATTAATGTAGAGACATCTAAGACAATCTTGTCTGAATCTGAAAGTGCGGACTTACCCACCAATTGGACAACTTGCTCCAATTCTTCAGCATTGGATAAAATTTCCTTGATCTTGTCTCTGAGGGTTGCGAATTCTGGATAACTCTGGTCATAGAATCCGTTTAAGACATTTGTGTATTTGGAGTATGAGATGGCGGTATTCACGGATGGGAAATGCTTTCTTTGAGCTAATTTTTTGTCCAAACCCCAGAAAACTTGTGTAATACCTAAAGTTGCAGTGGTAACTGGATCGGAGAAATCACCACCAGCTGGAGAGACAGCTGCAACAATGGAGACAGAACCTTCTCTGTCAGGAGATCCAAGAGCAACGGACTTACCAGCTCTCTCGTAGAAAGATGCCAACTTAGCACCCAAATATGCGGGGAAACCTTGATCTGCAGGCATCTCTCCCAATCTACCGGAAATTTCTCTCAATGCTTCAGCCCATCTTGAGGAAGAGTCTGCAATCATGGAAACATTCTTACCTTGATCTCTGAAGTATTCTGCCAACGTGATACCTGTGTAAATAGATGCTTCTCTAGCTGCGACAGGCATGTTAGAAGTGTTAGCAACCAAAGTAGTTCTCTTCATAATTGGTTCCTTCTTACCACTCAATTCTGTGAATAGTTCAGGGAATTCCATCAAGACTTCAGCCATCTCGTTACCACGTTCTCCACATCCGACGTAAATAATGACATCAGAGTTAGAGTACTTGGACAAAGATTGAGAAATGACAGTCTTACCACAACCGAAAGCACCTGGGATACAAGTGGTACCACCTTGAACACATGGGAACAATGCATCCAAGACTCTTTGACCAGTTAACAATGGGTAGTTCGCAGATAGCTTGGAAGCAACAGGTCTTGGAACTCTGACAGGCCAGGTATGCATCATTGAGTACTTGGAGACGACACCTTGGAATTCTACTTCAAGTAATGGTTCATCGACAGTATAAGAGCCAGCGCTTGCAATGGAGACAACGGTACCTCTAGCTCTTGGTGGGAGTAAGATTTTGTGGTCAGAGAGAAGAGAGTTTTCAAAGACAGTACCGAAAATGTCACCACCAGTGATATGATCACCAGCTTGGAACTTACCTGGGGTGAACTCGTACTTGACAGTTCTAGACAATGCTGGGGTATCGACACCTCTAGGAATGTAAATGGATTGTGTCATATCCTTAATCTCCTTCAATGGTCTTTGAATACCATCGTAAATGGTTTCCATTAAACCAGGACCCAATTCAACGGATAATGGTTTACCTGTTCTTAAGACTGGATCACCAACTGTAAGACCTGCAGTTTCTTCATAAACTTGAATAGTCGCTTTATCTTGATCAATTCTAATAACTTCACCAACCAAGTTTTCGTGACCAACTCTGACTAATTCGTACATGGCACAACCAATCATGTTTTCAGCAATGACGACTGGACCGGAGACAGAGTAAATTTGACCATACAAGGACTCATCCTCCTCATCAAGAGAGAGGTTTGTCATAGCCTTACGTGCATTTTCCATAGCTCCTGCCTGTAATATAAAATTGAAGTCTCAAGGGTGATATGGTGGATGTGTTAGTAACTATAATTTATGGATGATGATGATGACGATGATAAGAGAGGATCACAGTGGATTGGTGTCATTCCGCCCATTGCAGGGGTGTTTCTTCTCTTCGAGGGGGACGTACCATTGTGCTAAGTGCTTTGTTTTCTTTGTTTGCTCACCCAAACGCTTTGCTGCCGTGTCTAACACCCAAGCTATCCCGAGCAGACAGTACAGGCGGTATGGAACAGATAAAGCAGCCACTCTCTGGCTGCGTTGCGTGGAACGTGAAGCGAGAGAAACGGAAATGGAAAGGCAGCCACAGTAGAGACGCGTCGATCGTGGGTACGCAGATTAGACTAGGAGACAGCGCCTGCAGCCTGCACTAGCACACAGCAAAGTACAAGTGAAGTAGGGACTAGTAGCAATCAGTGATGTCCCTGGTACATGTTGGGATGGGGCAGCGTAGAGTGAGTGAAACTCTAGCCTCATTTCAAGGGCTGATACACCAGGGGAAAAGCGACCTTTTAGGTTGTTACTTTCAGGATTTCTTTAACGATGCCTCGACTAGAAACAGAAACAGTACGACATATACGGGACATACTCGGCTACGCTTTATCTAACTGTAACTTTCCTTCTTGGTTACCAAGCTTTTGAAGCTTGAGGAAAACGTCACTTCCATAACCCTCCATCGTACACATGTTCAACGTTCCGTTCCAATAATCTGTGTAAACTTTGCACATTGGCAATGAGACACCGAGAGTATAAGCGTAAGGTCTTGAAGCTAAAGATCTTAGCATTGACTTTCCCTGTTCCACGCTGGCAACTTCCATTTTTCCCAAATTGTCCAAAACGCCGGCAATTTTGCGTGGTGCGTATTTGCGATGTTCATCTCTCTTTTTGAAATATTGATGTTCCACTATCGGTAATCTTTCAGGAAGATCGAGTCCGGGGAGTTTGTAGAAGTTATCGAGGTATTTTCTTGCCATTTCTGGGTTTTTACCAAATGACCATATTGAATCAATCTTATCGAGTGGTACACCGCCACCTTGGTCTGAGAATTTGAAAGTCATCTCTGTCTTTGTATTTGTTACCTCCACAAATACAGGAGGAGGCGCCAGGTTACTCATGGAAGAGAAGTCAGTGATGTTGTTTACTTCCACAAATTTCCTGATAGTCGATCGTAAAGAGTTTCTCAAGATTTCTGTGAAAATGTAGTCCAAATGGTTAGTCATGAATTGGAACTTGAAATCTTCTCCCGTGATGATCAATTCGGGCATTTTCATACCAGGGTATAAACTTTGTAAAAAGGCGACTGTCATATTGTAAGATATCTTCAAATGTTCATGTGCTGAACAATATTGGAATGCTTCTCCCACATAATCAGGTGGTTTCTGATGTTCCTCATCCGTTGACGAGTGCGAAGTCGTAAAGGCTTTGGTCATACTAACGTGTTGGTTCATTATGACTCTTCGACTAATTCTAGACCTAAGCATGGATGACATGAACTCATCAAGATCTTTCTGAGACATAGTTTCCAAAATGGAAACTTCCAATGCACCCATCATCAAATGAGGTAAGACGATCAAGTGATCATCCAACATATTAGTGACAAACTCACAAAAATTCTCATTATCCTCTAGTGTTTCAATCTTGCCTACCCTTCGAAAAGCATTGAAACAGTGATAATAACTCTGGTAGACTTGGTTTATGTGATAGTTACTGGTTATCTGATAAGGTAAGTTTTGGAGTTCTCTGATTTTCAAGCTCAATCTCGTTGGTAGTTCCGATCTCACAAAATTGGCGCTGGCAATCAACTTGTCTGGAGTTATTTTCTTACCAAAATTGGCAAGATGCCGCAATGTGACTGGATGTGCACTCTTATTGGACCAATCGATGAGAATGGAGTTTTTGTAGAAATGCTGTTCGTTGAGAATGAGGGACTGTGCGGAGTAGGGACCCAAACTCTCTATTCCACGGGCTATTAATTCAATGGGCACTTTGCCAAGAGACATGTTTTCCTTGGTTGTAGACACCAAACACAGTTTCTGCTTCTGATCACATCCGATGCCCAGCCCCACCGGCTGGTTGTAATCGACCAACTCATTCATCATTCACACACTCCTCCACTCTACACGTCTCCGCTCTCCGTGTCTCCGTTATCTGGATTTCCATTTTCCGAGGAATTTTAGAATTTCCCGCCTGCACCTTCTTCTTGCGCTCTGCCCTCTGCCAAACCCCGATAAGCATAGAACATGGACTACAAGAACGAACGACGTCCTTTTAAACCCCACGGGATCGCAACACAGCGCCGAGTGGCCATACTGTCTCGATATTTCAGTACTAATGGTCCAAGAAAGTAAGAGTGAGAAACAGGGCGAACAGAGAAGAAAATGAAGATTCAGGCTTTCACAATATTCACATCACTGCTACACCTGGTAAATGCTAGTTTCATTCCACAGGAATATGCGGAATATGCGGAATATGCCGGATATACCAAGGTGGAGAATAGTCTACCAGCTACATTCATGGACGGAATTTTTGGTGATTTAGTTAATACCAAAGAGATTGTGTCAAGAAAACACGAGAAGCTTTATTCTGGCGAATTGCTGCATCCTAATGAGGGTATCCATATTTCCTCCGCATCATTGCATGCCTATTACGACGCAAAGAAAATCAACTTCCCAGATAAGGATGACGTATCAGATTTGATATCAGAGAGTAACTTATTCAGTGGTATCGTCTCTTTTGCTCACTTACCTGTTCACCAATGTTTCGCCAATCAAACGGAACAAATTGATATTGCAATAGTTGGTGCACCCTTCGATTCAGGCGTCTCTTACACTCCAGGTACGAGATTCGGTCCCAATGGTATCAGACAGGGCTCTAGAAGATTGATGGGAGGCATCTCACCTATCAGAGGTAATTCCAAGGAATCGAAGCTTTATAGATTGCCAATTTACGATACAGGATTGAAAATGGTGGATTGCGGTGATGTTCCAATGACACCATTCGACGCACGAGTGGCATTGGATGAGCTATACAGAGGTCAGCACGCAATTCATAAACATGATACCACAGAGAACTCTGTGAACTTTGCAAAGACTCGTATCATCACTCTAGGTGGTGATCATACGGTCACTTTGATGAATCTGAAAAGTGCATATGAGACCTTTATCGATACAGATAAGGACAATGATGGGTTGGCTATCATCCATTTCGACTCTCACATTGACACTTGGGATCCAAAAGTACTTGGAGGTGGGCTCACCAAATATGCAAGCTTGAATCACGGTACATTTTTACATTATGCAGCAGAAGCCGGGTACGTCTCTGCAAACCATTCAGTGCATGTCGGTATCCGTGCTCCATTCATTAGTGCCCACGATGAAGTGCATGATGGAGAGTGTGGATTTGACATCATCACTTCCAAGGATGTCGATAGATTGACCCCCATTGGTGTTGGTAGAAAGATTAAGGATATTGTTGGTGATCGTCCCGTTTATTTGACTTTCGACTTGGATACTTTCGACGCAGGTATGATTAACTCTGGTACATTGGAAGCAGGTGGACTCAACTCTAGAGAGATCATGACCATTCTAGACGAACTTGAAGGTATTAAATTGGTAGGTTGTGATATAGTTGAAGTGAGCACACCTCCAAACTCCGTGGGAAATGATATCACCGGTTTACTTGCTGCGCAAGTTGTCGATGAAATGATCGGTTTGATGGTGGTCACTGAACTATAGGTGATGTGCTTCTACGTACTTAACTTACAGTATAATATAAGTTTGCAAATCGTAATGTCCGGTAGAGAATCAGTCTCAACGTACCCAAATCACAAGTTTCTCAAAAGATAAAAGGTCGATTGAAATGAAAAGTATACACCAAGTAAAATTCGTAACTCACAACTCACCACTGATAAACGGTTTTTTCCCTAGCTCTTAATCTTCATAAGAGCACGACCCACAACTATAGAAAATTCCAACATGATGAATAGAGTGATGAGTATATCATCTCTGCTCTCAGGTGGGGGCGAAAATGCGGAGAAGACGCAAGAAAATCGACAATCAAATTCCCCGCTCCAAACATCATCAACATTAACATCAACATCAACACCGCCACTACCACCTAAAACAAGACTCAACCCAAAAATCAACCGATCACCTAGTCCGGCAAGCCGTGTAACAAAGCAACTGCATATGCCATCTAGAAGCATATTGGTGGAGTCTGCCCAAATGAGGAAAACAATGAGCCCGATGTCAGTATCCAGTCTGATGAATGAATCTTCTACTGTATTGCCAGGTTCACCTACACCATCACTACAAAGGACCATATCAGAGCCATCAAAGTTTAATTTGAATTTACCATCGCCGCTGACCGTTACATCGATGACGAGTAGTAAAGCTGAAGTGAGTTCACATAAGCATAATTCACCGCTAGCAAAGACACCTAAAAAGAGAGTTCCGGCTCAGAATGCATCCAATGATAACAAATTATCTACCAATGAAACAGCTACAACTAAGGCTACAGGAGAGAAAGAGAAAGACAATGGCATAGAGAAAGAAAAGGAGAACGAACCTATGATTATTGATATTGAAATACCCCTGTCCACACACAACGATGTTCATGCCGAATACAACTTTAGTAAGCTAGTTGAGGAGAAGTATGGTAAATATGATCAATCGAACTCACTTGCCAAAAACTTGTGGAATTTTGTCGACGATGAGGATGACGGCGATGCTGATGCCGATGCCGATGCCGACGATGATGAGAACGAAGAGGAAGATGCTGATATAGATACTGGCAATATAACAAACAATGGCCCCACAGAGGCAGCTAATCCCTATGATGACGAAGATGAAATAGTCAGAGCTTTGAAGATTAAGTTTAAGCCGGGAATGAGTGACGTAGAGAAAGAATCTTTAGTTCTCAAAGAGATCCATCGCCGCAAAATGGAGAATAATAAGCGTATTGGAAAGTACGATGTCGATGATCCTTTCATCGATGACCAGGAACTGGAGTTTGAAGAGAAGGTCAACACCAATGCTGATGGATGGTTTATTTGGTATGGGAAATTGGAACCAGCCAAAAAGAAGGAAGGTAAAGTCAGTTCTACGAAGGCGGAAAGAATCACCAAAGCAACCAAGTCATTGTCAACTTCAGGAAACTCCAGCAGTGCGACTACGCAGGCGAGTGCTAGAGCGAGACCAACAGCAGCGTCTGTCCCACCGCTAAAGAAAAGAAAGAAAGAAACAACTGCGGTATCGGGGTCATTATCATCATTAGGATCCACTCGTGTAGCGTCATCGGCACATAATGAAGTAATAGATCTACCATCATTGGAGTCCAAGCGGAAAACTCCTTTGGCAAACTCAGTATCTGCATCTCAAAATTCAAGCCAGACTGGTACCGCAAAAGAAGATTCTACGACGAAAAGTAGTACTCCAACTCCTGCCTCAAACATCATTATTGGATCCTTCGGATTTTAGCGTGGCAGGTTCGGCGATTGGCCGTGAGTCGATGATGAATTTTGAAAAAACCAAAATCCCCTCTTTATCTCAACCGTGAATCGTCTGTCCAAAATTTTCAACCCGTCCGAGGTCAGAATCCATAACATGGGTTATTCTTTCATGTTAGAAAACACGGGAAGACGCCAACTGATATATTCTTGCGGCACTTACTCAAACAAAGGAAAATCCAATGAAGTGTCACAATCATGTGCTTTCTTTAGCAGCAGCAACGGCGCTGCTTACAACGTTAGCAGTGGAAGCAGTTCACAAGTACTATCTGAGAGATGGTTCCTTCACACTACTTGATTTCATACGAAACCTACTCTCTTCATCGAACAACTCCATTGTGAGAGATATCCCTGAGACTATTACTGCAAGTGCAGACTCTCCAAAGAAAGTTAGTAGTCTTGGTTTAATCAAAACATCTGAAAACACGGTGAAACACATTCCTCAACCTTACGATGAAGACTTGATTCTCGAACAGTTGACTAGAAACTACTCATTCTTATCACCAAAGGGCATGGAGAAAATTCGTGCTTTGCGCGTTGTTGTTGTTGGTGCCGGTGGTGTTGGATCCAATGCCATTGTTTCACTGGCGCGTTCAGGTGTATCACATTTACGTATTGTTGATTTTGACCAAGTTTCTTTATCATCCTTGAATAGACATGCATGCGCGACATTGAAAGATGTTGGTCGCAGCAAAGTTGAAGTTTTAGTTGATTTTATTGGCAAGATTTCACCATGGGCGGAAGTTGAAGGTATCAATGAATTATACAGTATTGAGAAATCTGAAAGATTGCTCACTTTAATGGAAGGAAATGTTAAACCAGATTACATAGTTGATTGTATTGACAATCTTGATACAAAGATCGACTTACTCAAATACTGTCATGATAATGACTTGAATGTCATCTCCTCAATGGGTGCTGCATGTAAGTCTGATCCAACGAGATTAAATATTGGAGATTTGAGTGTTTCTGACGAAGATGCGTTAGCACGTACTGTTCGTCGTAGATTAAAGAAACTAGGCATCATGTCCGGAATCACCACCGTTTTCAGTGCAGAGAAGCCAGATCCGAGAAAGGCATCACTTTTACCACTTGCAGATGAAGAGTTTGCCAAGGGTCAAGTTGATGAGTTGAGTGCACTGCAGAACTTCCGTGTTAGAATTCTACCAGTGCTTGGTACCATGCCAGGTATGTTCGGTTTAGCCCTTGCGACTAGAATTGTCACAGAAGCAGGTGGATATCCCGTTGAACCAATTGAAGGTAAGAATAGATACAAGGTTTATGACTCCTTATTTCAGAGTTTAGCAGGTCAACAAACCAGAGTTGGCGTAAAAAATCAACGTACACCATGGTTCGCACTCAGTGATGTTCAATACGTATTAGAGGAAGTATGGAGAGGAAAGAGTCCAGTCAGTGGACTTTCAACTAGATTGACATTGAGTCGTTGGTACTCTGGCCAAGAGCTTGGTATGCAGAATGTTGTCGTCTTGACCAAGGAAGAACAGAAGGAGCATGAAAAGAGAGTTTTACTTGGTGGTGAAAAAATTGAAGATGTCTATCCTGCGGAAGTTATCGAGAGAGTTCTTCAGAGATTTGAAGAGGAGAAATACTACTCCCAATTCAGATAAAGACAGTGTTCTCTGATGTATTGATGTTAACTAACTGTACGTATACTGTATACTACAAGAATCAACCACGAACCGAGTGAGAGTAACGTCACCCTATGTACAGATTTCAACTCGCTCAAAGCTTAGCACTCTTTCCCGTTGGATCGAACTTCTTGACCTTAGTTGCGGCCTTAACCATTGCGGCCTTACCAATATTGAACCCCCAAGATCTCAGTTGTTTGACAGCCCAAGGGGTGATTGCCGCTGTGATTGGTAAACGAATGAAGATGAGGGACTTGTGAATGGCGTAAGCTAGGGCGAATTCAGTGACCAATGTGGAAGATTTCTCAATTTCAACAACATCTCCATTCTCATCGACAGGTAATGGTTGTGATGGATCTGTAGATATAGGAACCTCCTTCTTATAACCGATGAATATGAGGAACTTATCTTGTAGTTCTCTGATTTTATCTTCACCCGCAGAGTGAACGACTAAGAAGCAGATTGGTAAATCTAATAGGGATAATGCCATGTAAATTCCAAGTGCAGAGTATCCATATTGTTGGATTAATTTCTTGATACCTGTAGGTGGCTTTGGTGGCTTAGCTTGCTTTAGAACGGTAGAATTGAATCGAAGACCCAGATTGCGAGCAAATAGCGATGATTGGGTTCTTGATGCCGACGTGAAGGCGGAGGACATAGATTTTCTGGACAAACCAACAAACATATTGCAGTTAAGTCTCGATTGATTTACAGAGAACCGATAAGAGTTGTATATGTTTAAGAGAACCTTCAAAAACCTAAAAAAGAGTGAAAGAAAGAGTAACGGATGTGGAAGTCGTATACAGCCCGCGGACGGAGTCTGTGAGAAGCGATGAACGATGAACGAGATGAAAAATTAAATCCGACGCGGACTTAATGGACATAACGACCACACAGTGATGATAGGCAGTAAGCAAGAGACAGTGGGTAATTATCAGAAACGGGTAGTGAATTAATATGACCAGCATGGCTATACACCAAAGAAAATATTTATAGAGATGATGGAGAAAGAATAAAAGGAGAGATCTATAGGATATGAGAGTTGAAAGCTTAGAGCTTTGCTTTCACTTCTCTACCAACGGTACACTTGATCAAACCGTTTGGATGTGGGGATGGGTAGAAGAGAACGTTGTCGTTATCAAGACCCTTCCAGCTCAAGTCAAATAATAAATAGTGTTTATTTGGTAGAGCGTATGTGACGTTGTAGACGTAAGGACATGTATCTAAGATGTCGGAGGACATGTTGAACATAGTAGCTTGGACGGATGGAGAGTTCTCTAATGCAAATCTGTCCAATGTAATCTTGAGGACAGATGCAGAGGTGTTATCAAATAGTCCCTCATCTGCCAGCTTGTAGATGTTCTTGATGGAGCCAATCTTTCTGTGGTCAAATTTCCAAGTACAATCGATATCGGTAGAGAGGATTCTATCTTCGGTTGGCTTCAACGTAGTGTAATCACAGACATTGTAGCCAATAAAGCCGGAACCGGTAGACTTCAAGACGGTCAAGTCTTTCAAAGTGGAGGATAAAGTGAAGCTTCCATCCTTGTTGTAGGATAGGTTTGTGATTCTAACGTCTTCACCATCCTTCAAGAAAGAGTGATCATGGAGCTTACCATTGACATTATACTTAGTCCACTTGTGTTGGATGATACGAACATCTGCGCCAGCGACGTGACTATATTTCTGAACAAAATGTTCACCTAAGTGAGCTGCGAATCTCTCAATTGGCCAAACGTCGGTCTTTCTAGCTTCCACCAAAATGGTGTTCTTGACAGTGTCTGTTGGGACGATGGGGGAATTATCTGCCTTTGTGTATGAGATGTCAAAGTTACCTCTGAGTAAGACGCACACGGTAGCTTCCATCACTTCCTGCTTCTGTGGATTGTATTTGTCCTTTTTCACCTTAAGGAACTTGACGTTGTCCTTACCGTATGTTGAGTCTTGTAAGTATGCCATTGTATTGAAAGGATAAGAGGGGATTATGCACTGATCGACTTGAATTGCTTATCGCTTGTAGAATTGAACACTACAATATACAATCAGAACAGGGGTAAAAGAAGTGCATCGGTGTCCAAATAGTCCCAGTGACAACACGGGCTCCTTTTATAGCTGCTGATATCCCGTGGAGTTGAAAATGTCAGATGCCACTTTGCTAAAATAACGTCAAAATCCGCAGCACCCACGATAAGGCACCGCGACCGCCACCGCCACCGCCAATGCCAACGCCTTATCGCTCTGCATCTCCGACAATACACAACGCCAGCCCTAACAGTGCGGGCGGGCACACCTTCATTGCACATATACGTAGGGACGTGTCATATGATATATCGTATGATGTTTTGTCAGACTCAACCCAACCGAAGCCCATACGTATACAGTCTCAACAAGCCCTAAAGAGTACCCATTTGTTTAGCTCGGAGATGCCCGAGACCCGGCACGCCGGTTCTGATTCCCAATCCGATTCCGATTTCGCCTGGCACCGGGAATGAAATGGCCCCTGGTAGCGAGCGAGCTTTGACACAATTTGCCTCATGTGTGTTGGCGTGCTAACATCATGGGTTCGCAGATCACTAGATCGATCTTTGCCCTACATTGATTCGTAAATTCGTTAATTAAATAGTCATGTACATAGCAGTCGTAAAAAAAGGGGAAAAGGTCATACATATTCGTCTCTGCTTTCCAAAAAAATTCTCAAATGGAACAAAACGTCACTTAAGTGTTTGAAATTGACAAACTTGAAATTCCGGTCGTAGATGAAGCCAAATAGAAACCCACCCATTTTCAAAAATTTGGAAGGTAGCTTGAATGCAATCATTTCACTCATTATCAAGTCGTGATCATGTAACACTATGAGATCGTCAGATACAATTCTATTCAGAGTCCGTTGTTCCTCACGGCACTTATTGTGACTTTCCATGATGATTTTATCAACGTCAAACTCAGAAGTCACTTGACTATCACCGTTTGATCCTTTTACTAAATTATTCAAAGCTTCGATAGCTTGCCCGGTTTCGAAATCTTCGTAGTCATAATTGTGTTTCAGGAATTGTTCGAGATTGAGATATATCTTGAAAAATTTGAGGTAATATTTGAACAGAACTTTATCAAACTGTTTGAGCTTTTCTTCGACATCACCACTGCCAGCATTGCCATCACCACTATAAGTGGATTTATTATTCAAACTGTTGAAGAAGATCGTCGAATTAAGATCAAAATGTTGTAAGAACGTAAAGTTTGTCAAGTTGTTAAATTTCATTCTCAACTTGAAGAAATTCTCATAATTGGTGAGAAACTTCACAATGATAAGGATAACGTCAAACAAAATTTGTGAATCAATGCTGAGTTTGTGTAACACGTTCAAATTGATTGTGTTCAAATCATTGTGCTCCACAGACTCATCATCGTTGGCCGGTGGTGGCGTCGCATACACTTCGTCCAACTTCTTCATGATATCATTTTCCAATTTGAAACTTGGTGAAATGGTACCAAGCAAAGAATTATCCTGGTTGAAAAACACAAGCTTCAATATGTTAATGGAATTTTCCATCAATTGCACAAGCTCTTCTTGAAATTTCTCATCCTTCAATTCATCATCTCCATAGTTGAATGTCGTCAGATATTGCTCATTGACCTCTGAGAACGATTTCATCCAAACACTTTCCTTGATCTTGTTCAAACTAACAATGGAACTCAGCTTCAAAATTAAATAATAATTCAATATCTTGCAATCACTGAATATCTCATTGCTTTGATCATACAAGATACAAGCCTTCACCATCATCGCCCAAGCATTCCCAATTTCTCTCATCTTTTCCAGACTAACATCGATACCATCCGTAACGGCGCTAGTGACATCCTTTATACCTTCTCCACCATTGGCAATTCTTTTCTCCATCTTCTTTCTAGCAATATCATCATCAATGTCACTAACGTTATCATCACTACCATTACCAATCCTTACAGTATCTTTACCCAATTGTTTGAAATAGACGATTTGATGAAGTGCATTCTGTAAACAAATCAAGCCAAATTCGCTAACGTGATTATCGAGTAAAAAATTCGCACCATTGAAGAGACCAGTTGCATCATCATAGACATCCATATCCATTTCAATCAAACCTCTAACAACAGTTTTGAAATCCATTGCATGAAAATCGAAATTCTCAACCAGTTTGATGTAATCTTCCTCATTCAAACAATCCCAAAGCAGTGTTGCATTGGCCAAGTCGATATTCAAATCTCCAATAGTCAAAGATGGTACTATATTGTACAATGTGGAAAGTAAAGTGGATACGTGGAATATCATATGTATAGTTCTGATAGTAGATTCGTAATTGACAAACAATCGGAAATTGTTATTCATACCAGCAGGGGCCTTCAATTCATTGATATTGGCAGACTTAATTAGCGCGTTAAGTGCATGCACTTGTCTGATGATAACTGACAATGCAATTTCTTCGTCTGCAAAAAGACCATAGATAATGCTCAAAGTTAAACTCTGAATTAACCATAGCGGTGAGGAACTACTTGAATCTATCTCCACGCGACCACAATCGCCATCAATGCTATCTCCACAAGTCTTCAAATTCTTCCGGCTCTCAAGGTACACATGAATACATCTTCTGGAGATCTCATAGAGATTGGCAGCATCCTCCTTTTTGTTGGAGACGACTGCACCGATGGTGGCAATAAGTAAGGGTAAACAGATGATGGACACTTGGAAATTATCGGTGAATGTCTTATCCCTAATAAACTTCAATCTCCCCTCATAATGGATCGACTCTTTCTCACTGACGCTATTGGCCAATGCCAAATCTAGAGAGTTTTTAATAGTCCAATACTCGTTCAGAATGCTCTTATGAATGAATGGATGATGTGTGAGAAACTTGCTAATGAATTGGTCCACGTAGAGATTGAGCACATCTGTAGAGAGGACTTCTGGTGTGAGAGTTCCAAAAAAGGGATATTCAGCAAGTGCTATCTTGATAAGTTTCCTCATGTGCGTGGTGAAGAGGTAAGAGCGAGAATATGAGCCTAGAGTTCGGTCGTTGAATTCTTCTTCAAAAGTGTGAGACCGTGCATGCGGAGCCTGATGATGATGTTGGAGACGCTGGCGATATGGATCGGTTCGAAGAGAAGCAGGGTGTGAATCAACATCCATGGGCTCCATCCCAGATGTGAGAGCAGGTTCTAGTAACACGGGTGAGATAGTTGCCTCGCTGCTCAAACTGGAATCATAGCCGTGGTGACGATTATGGCTAATTGACCTATTGCCATTCCTCGAAGTTGAAACGGACTCGTCCAAATTACTTCCTGGTATATTCCCCGTTCCATAGAATGAGTAACCCTGTGGTACTCCATAAGCGTTAGAGACGTGCATGTCATTAATACGTTCCAAATCGGAGATGGGTTGATTGAACAATGTTTCCTGCCACGATCGCACTTTCAAACGATCATTAGCGAGCGGGTTCGCATGTAATTTGGCGCCAGCGCCGGAACCGTGAATGTCATCATCGGTGTCAAAGAAGTCATCATACTCTGTATCTGTTCCTGTACCCTTGCGAGATTTGAGGAGTTGTTCGAGCTGTTCAAGATTTAGTTTATCAAGAGCATTGCCTGTGGGGGATGCATGTGTGTAAGCGTCTTGTGGTTTGGAAACTTTGGGAAAATGGTCAAACAAACTCTTCACGTAAAATCCGCCATTGGTTGCAGCAGGAACAGCAGCAGGAACAGGAACTGGAGCCGGAGCTTGTGCTGAAGCTGGAACTTGCCCCAACATTTGCGCATTCGAAGATAGTCTCGTTCTGTAAAGAGACTCGGAGATGGCTAGCGTATCTGTGTCATAGAAAGAGTATCCAACGTTCAGGACATTGTCGGTTGTGTGACCCAGACCCACACCAGGACCTGCAGAAGTTGTGTTATTGGTATTGGGTATTGATTTCTGTTGTGTCCTGTTGATGAGGTTGCTGAGTTGTTGGATTTCCGTCTCATATGGTGCCGGGTGTTGGTATTCTGCATGGACATGCGTTTGACCATGAGTTTGACCACCTGGTGCCAGTGAGTCTGTCAATGGTAGAGAGTTAAGCCAATTCTCCTGTTCATCCTCCAGGGAGTTGAATTGAGGTGTAGAGAATTCCACGGTCTCAGTTGCATAAGGTTGATCTGTCTCATTCATGGCGTAATTGACACCACTCATTGCCGAGAAGGATGCACGTCTATAATAGTTGTTATTGTCATTATTGTTGTTGTTGCTGTTTTCACCCTTTATTTGTGTTTGTACCGGAGCTTGCGACTGTATAGGGAACGTTGGAATTGACGAGGAAATGTCTGAGAAGTCACCGGAACCGGAACCAATTGTGTCGGCCAAGGGGTATAGCGGAAGTTCGTAAGGACGTTTGAGGGTAGTGTTGTCGAATTCTCGAGTAGGACTTGCAGTGAGTATGAGTGAGTTGTCGGAATGTGAGAGCGATTGTGAAGTGGTGGTTTTCGATAAGCGGCGTGAAGTTGGAGAAACTGATTTATGCTGACCTTGAACAAGAGCAGAAGGTGTTGGTTCGGGCACAGGTGGCGGTACTTCTACATTTGTCGAATCGAGTGATGCAGTTTGTGAGAAGAGGGCCGTTTCTGCGGTAATTGAAGAGGATACCGATTTTGTTCTCAATTTGGTGACTTTGGCGGTAGCGGTAGTAGTAGAATTTGAGCCCGAGCCTGTATTAACTACAGAACTTCTCCTTGATTTCTTGCTTTTGAGAGCATCCACTTCATTAGGTGATAATTTCTTCAGTTCATCCGGTTTCATGTGCTTTAATGATCTCTTTCTCAGACGAGGGGTGACATCTGATGCACCTGCATGTAATTTTGTGGAATGTCTTAATAATAAATCTCTTCTAGAGAATTTACGAGCACAAATGTTACAAGTGAATGGTTTCTCCTTTGTATGAGAACGTTCATGCCTATTTAAATGTTCTTGACGTGCAAAAGCTCTTGTACAAGTTGGACAGACAAATAAACGCGGTTTCCCCGAAGGAGTTGCACCCTTGACTGTAAATTCTTCCGTGACGGGGCCCCTTGATGACATTTTAGTTGTTGAAGTGTGACGATTGTTATCATCAGCAATAGATATTTCATTATCTTCTTCCTTGATTGGTAAGTTTTCCGGGAGATTGTTCAATGAGGGCTGGAAACGAGGGTACACTGGTGGAGTGAGTTTTTGAGCCTTATTCTGATTCTGAGTTTGATTTTGATTCATATCCTTATCATTATCATTATTCTGTTTCTCGGCATTAGAATTGATGGTTGGCATATTCTTCATTGTATCTTTGGGCTGCCCACTGTTGTGCATTAACAAAGACATTATCAGTTTTCGGATTGATTGTGCGAACTATATATGTTGTATGTACAGTTTTTCCGGTAGTGGGGATGACGAGATGTGATGTAATGTGAAGAAATGGGTTGATTGTACGGGGTGTACAGTTCATATAACTTATGTCACGTATATATGATTTGTAACAGCTGTTGTTTAACCGTGCGGCGTGCAGTTGCAGTTGCAGATGAAGTTAATTGCAGAGGAAGACTCGAGCGAGAGAGAGTAAAAGCGGAGCCGATAGCGGATGGCAGAGGAAACAGGACTTACACAGTACACGTCAGTGGCCCAAGGAAAAGTCCCCTTCTTGAACAAAGCCACCAGTGGAACCAGTGGAACCAGTGGAAACGGAACATGCGCCAGCTGCGGGTGACGCGTAAGGCCAGGTCAGGCAGGGCAAGGTAAAGGTAGGGCAAGGCAAGACTTAAGGTCAGTTCCACCACGCCCAGCAGAAGCGGTGCTCATCCGGTGCTCGGTGCTCGGTCCAGGGGAACTGGCGGCTCAGCACTCGCTTATAGGACAGAGGACAGAGGACAGACCCCGCGCTGATTCGGCCCGCGCTCATTGGCTGGCGGCTTGGCAATTGGTCTGTCGAGCTTACCCCACGCGCTGTTGCGGGTTGCGGTTTCGTTCGTATCGTTGGCTGGTGGCTGAGCCGCCGCTTCTCGTTGCGCTTCTCGTTTCGCTCTTCGCTCCTCGCTCCTCGCTCCTCGCTCCTCGCGCCACTGCTGCGCCACCCGGACTTTGTGCTGCGCCATCCGGGATCCGGACTTTGTTAAGGCTATTGTGAGTGCCCACTTCTCTAGTTCTCCAATTACTTAGGGGGTGAGGGATCGATTAGACCCGGCACTCGGCCGTTGACACATTATTTGACAGATGTGACAGCTGACAGCTGCTAGATGGTTGACAGTGCACTCAGAGTATAGCAATGTAACTTGCACGTTACGATACAGCACATTGCTACACAACACCCTTACACTACACTATGAAGGACAAAAAGGTCACTCTATGCAAGGCCTGTGTGCACTGCAGAAAAACCCACTACAAATGCGACTCTCAGAAACCACAATGTTCACGTTGTGTCGAGAAGGGACTCTCTTGTAATTACATAAAGTCAAGTTCGGGAGGGTATAGACCACGCAAAAAGAAACTGGAACAACAAGTACAGATTCCCATCACTACAGCAAACAGTCAATCAGAGATCACGGACTCACACGCGTTCCAGATACCTTCTTCTTTGATGATGGATCCGAACAGCTATAGTTATACGCGGCTGTTCTCAGCCCCAATTCAAGGGTCCCCCGAGAATGTTAATCTTAGTCTCAACGTGCAAGAGGAAGAAGAGCCTTTACCAGCAACTGCCACCGCTACATCCACAAAGGATAACGTTAATACATTTCCGCTGCCACTCTCACTGTCGCTCTCATACCCAACTACCGACTCTGTCTCCGTCTCCTCTTCAGGGATATCAGAGGCTTATTTCTCTTTCCCACAAGATGCACAATCACTACTACCTTTCGTCCCAATTCAGGTTGACATGCCCTCCCTCTCTAAAATCCTCAATAATTATTACTATCACTTCCACAACATGCACCCATTACTCCCAAACTCTCACAAGGACATGCACGCTTACCTCGACTCAATGGATCATTCTTACGATATATTAACGACAATGCAAATGATATCCACTCCACAAACTCAACAGAGACTCTATCAATCTCCTCAATATGCACCCACACTCTCTGCACAGATCGATAAGTTGTTAGACTACTTCCAAACTCAGGCACACAACCCAATGATGGCTTTCGATCTCGTCAATCTCCAATCACTCTTCTTGATGATCCTTACCTGTCATTTTGCCGCTTTGCCCCACATAGTCGAAATTTTACGTCCATTAGCCACAAAATGGATATTAAAATTGAACATCCACCACATGGATGATGATTCTGTGAACTCAGATTTCAATTCACATGCCCTGTTCGCTAGATTCACATCCGCTATGACTTCCGGTACAATTTCTAGAGATCAACTTCTAGAATACACGAGGAAACTATTCTGGGAATTTTACTTCTTTGACATCTTAATTGGTACAGCAGACGGTAAATCAACTTCCCCACTCACAGAATGTGGCCCCCTTCACGTCAACTACCCAACTTCGACATCACGCACTTTCTTCGATTATCAAACTCGTGCACAGCTTTGTGACTTGTTAAATTGGGCAATTCGTCTAAACATATCCATATTGCAACACGATAGCATAAATATCATACGTTCCAAGAGATCCCACCTCTCAGCACTAATCTCCTCTTGGGACAACAAGTTCGCCAAGCCAAATAATCACGGTATACCACCACTAATCAACGCCAATGGATCCGTGAATAATGCAATTCATCAAGCAAAGTTATTACTCTGCTATACAAAAATCTTCTATCATAGACCATTCTCTTACATTTATGATATGGATGAATGCCTCAAACATGGCGTTTGTGGAAGAAGGACAAAACTCCCCTACACGGATTTGCCAACGGCACCCATCGCTCAAGGGAATTATGGGATGGGCTTATCTACGCCAGAAACGTCAACTTCATCAACAACAGCAACATCAACGGCAACGGCAATGACGACATCCACGTCTACAGAATTTTCTAAAATGATGCCCTTTGGAGACAACGATGACGCAAACCTCATATCACTTGCCTCCTTACAAGCACAGAGTGATATGTACATGGAAACGATGAAATGCATAGATGCAGCCCATTCCATAACTCAAACGCTCATAGATACAAAAATATGCAATGTCACACAACGCACACCATTCTTTGCATGTACAATGTCACTCAGTTGCATTGTTCACATATCCGCATACATATGGCTGTCATTACCACGAGTAAACGTCGATGATGATTCCATATTGCAAGAACGACAAACCGTCATAGAATACCTCAACTTGGAACTTAATGGAATGGAAACATTGGGTGAACATTGGGAGAGACCACATAAGTTAGTGGTGAGTGTATTACAAGCAATGCGGCAGACGGCACCGTCGTTGTTGGAGGAAATCTTCATGAGAACGCCAATGTTCAGAGCTTTCTTAGTGGATTCTCAACCGCAGCAACAATCGCAGGTACAGACGCTGCCACAGTTGCACCCTCACCCGCACCCGCATCCACAATCTGTGACAGACTCCTACGCATCTTTGTATGAGGATACGACGTTTGTGCCTAGTTTTGATCACAGAATGTTTGACTTTAACTTCGTCGTGTAATGTAATCTATAAGTATAACTATCAGTGTCCGAATTAGCGTACAAACTCCGAAATTACGCGCCCCCCATGCGCCACGTCTTCGATCATTTTTCATACCCCTTCATTCATCCTTCATCACTTCAGCTTTTTCCTTCCGCCTACTAGTTAGTCTCTTCAGCCTTTCACTTCTTTACCTTCCACTCAACCACCATACACCATACACCACCACACGATACAGATATGTCCGGATTGAGAAAGAGAACGACACTAACTTCAACTCCAGAAGAAAAACCCTCACCCCTCTCCACATCGAAATTCAAAGATAGACAATCAGGACTCACGTACAACTATGAGGATAGATTCTCGAAAATGAAGGCATTTAAAACGTTCTTATTAATGACATTCCTCACGCTTTCTATATTTTACATCTTATATGAATTATACAAGGTGATATGGAACGTCATTGTCGACATCTACGTGTATGATATCAAACATACGGGGAACTTCTCACACCCTCATTTTAGGAGAAATGTTTGGATCGCTGAGATCAAAGATTTGCTGGTAATTTCCATAAAGGGGATTGGATTGTACGCAGTATTTAGAATGCTCAATTCTAGATTGTTGCTCAAGTATGATGACGAGAAAGAACTTGACGAGTTCAACTAGTGATGCAGACTTTAGACTACATACATGCAAGGAAAAAGCAATAAGTTTGGTCAATAATGTACATATAAAATATAAACGTGACTGTATACGTTAGTTAGGACTCTCCCTTTTCCGTCCAACAGACGCCCAACTCATCCAGAATGTCACACACTATCTTTGGGACAGTTTTCCCATTCTGCATCTTGTCATTCACCTTATCAGTGACGCGAACGACGTTTAATGGCTTATAGGTGAGAATCATGTACATCAATTCTTCATCCTCCCCGAGGATGGTCCGTATCTCTTGTAGCAACTTATCCCTAAGTTCTGCTTCGCTCTGTAATGGATCAATGAGTGGATTTTCCTCGTCCCATTTACTAAAACTGATGATTGTGTCTTGCGGGAATGTACTCATTGCCCATTCCCATTTTTGGTCTGGTAAGGCTTTGCAAATGTTGTTAATCATCCTTAAGAGCGACTTCTTGCTGGATGTCGAGTATTTGATCCCCCATTCATCGAGCTGTTTCTTCAGTAATGGTACGGTCCATTCTTGAAATCGAGCATGCCGGGTATCATTCTGTGTGATCTGTGTTTGTGTCTGTGTCTCGATTTGTGTTTGTGTTTGTATTTGTGTCTGAGTCTGTGTCTGAGTCTGCGTTCTTCTCTCGGTATATCGTATCTGTGTATCAGCCGTTAGAAATACCTCTGGCTGAGCGTCTCCAACCTCATCGTCACTCGAGTTGGGTATCGTTATCTCTTGTGGTCTATTATCAGTGACAGTCAACTTCTGCACAGTCAGTGGTTCCGATTCATTCTGGATGATGACTTCTTGTGAACTCACTGGAGAACTCGTGGGTACGACCCTTTTATCGCTCATCTCATACCCATACGCATCAGTACCAATACCATCGTCAACCTTAGGTGAAGGTAAAGGTATTTCATAAAAAGCGTTTGATTGAAATATATCCATGTCCATAGGCGTATCCTTTACAAATCCCTTCAACAAATCTCTCATGTGCGGGTTGGGTTGTGTACCATATTCTGGTATTTCCGTAATGATGATATCTCCCTCACTATCTGTTGGCATGATTGATGAATTTGCCAGGTCAATCACCTCCTTGACGGTAGAGGTGACGGTGGCCATCGAATCAATAATCACAGATTCGTCAATCACCTCAATTTCAGTGTCTGAAGAGTTGGGTATTTCGGTCATGTCGTCCAGATCAATAGGTTGATGCTGCGTTCCATGCTCTTCTTCCGTTCCTACCTGTTCGGAAAGTAAATGATGTTGTTTGTTCTTGATGAATTCATACGTGATGTTCTCTTCTTCTTCACTCCCACAGCTGTCTGCAATTTCTATACAGTCGTAATCTTTATAGGTCATGGTCGCCGGGCGTTCACCTAGCACTTGCGAGAGTGTGAATACTCCGGATAGCTTAGAAGACGCATCCACAGACACCTCTGCGTCTTGGGTGCCATTCTCGTTATCGTTCCCATTCTCATAATCTCCATTGCTATCAATAGAGGCATTTATGTCGTAAAGTGCCCTCAAATCCGTTGTGGAAAAGTCACCAGGATAGGAACAGCTGATTTGCGTGATCTGGCCAAAATCGCGTCCACCACCAAGAGTATCAGTGCCAGAGTTCACATCAGATACCGAGTTGACACTTGCCTGTCTGAAATCTGTATATTCTCTCAAAATCTTACTCTTCTGACTTCGCTGAGTGCTTTGTGTTGAATCAGATAACGCGTAATCTTCCCCAGTTTGAGACTGCTTTAAACTACCTATCAATCGTCCCTGCAATGTATCCCACTCGTTTCTTTTGTATAAAAGCTTCATATCATCCTTTATTTCGGGCTGGTCTTTGTTCTTATATTTTCTGAGTATCTCCTTGTTAATAGTTCCAAATCGTCGGTGTTTTTCAATTTCCTTAGATTTAGTGCCTTTATTTTTCTTCTCTATTGAACGACTCTTTGTCGTCTTCTTCTTCTTGATGATAGCCAACTTAGGCTTAACTGTTGCCTTATTCAACTTTTGTGGGCTTTTCAAAATTCCTTCGATACCAACCGTCCCAAGATTGGCACTCGAACTGGCATTCAATGAAAATTCACTAAGTGTTTCCTTCCAAAACTTGACAGATTCAAGATGCGTGTTATGTTCGTCTAGCCCAGCTTGCACCTGCGTTCCCATGGCATAAAGCACCTCATTTTCCCCACTACCGCCACCATCATCAGCCCCGTTCAACTCTGGCATATTCTGTTTGTTATCGGTGGTATGAATCCCTGCAAACTCTATATTCCATTGCATCAGTTGCGGAAGGAATGCCCTTTGATCTCTGATTTGTTGTTTCGTGCTATAAATTTGAGATAGTTACGTAATCCTTTAGTGTGTTTAGTGAGGACACGCGCGCGGGAAACGCGTCAGTGGGCCCAAAGCCGAGAGTCGTCAGTATCGTTTCTCATGGTGATATTCTTCTTCGAGGATATTCACTAACGCAAACACTTCAACAGGCTGCAAAAAGCTGCAAAATCGGGACTTCAAATAACTACAATGTCGATAATAGACATGGTTGCATCAAGCTCGGGTGAAAAAAACGTTTCTGTGAGGGAAAGACACCCCGTTGATGACGGAAACGCGATTGCGAACACTGCTGCGGATCAGAAGGATAAAGTGCCTAGCTCTGAAGGCATCAACACTGGTGATGATAAAGAGAACTTCAAAAGTGGTAAAAGAAAGGGCACTTGTGAAGATTTCAGTATTGCAAAAAAGGCGAAACATGATGGGACTGATGTCTCTGATACCAAAACTGCAGATGTTTCCAATGTACCTGCAACATCCTCCACTTCAGGGAAAGACGACAAGACAGATCTAGCTAAAGAAAGGGAGGCCTTACGAGAAGCGCAGAGGGAAGCAAAGAGGTTGCAAAAGGAACGAGAAGAGGAGAAGAAACGCGAGGCTAAGCGTCTCAAGAAAGAGGAGGATGAAGAACGTCGTCGATTGAAGAAAGAAAAAGAAGAGGAAGAGCGACGCTTGAAACGTGAAGCCATCGAAGCCGAAAAGGAAGCCAAACGATTACAAAAAGAACATGAAAAGGCTGAGAAGGCAAGAAAAAGAGAAGAGGAGTTGAAAGCTCGAGAAGAACGAAAGCGTGCCGATGAAGAAGAGAAGAGAAAGAAGAAGGAGGAAACTGAACGGAAAAAACAAGAGAAATTACTCGAAAAACAGCGCATAGAAGAGGAGAAGGAGAGAAAAAGAGCAGAAGAAGAGAATAAGAAACAAAAAAGAAGCATTATGAACTTCTTTAAACCTAAGTCCACAACCTCCACTGCCGAAGGTGACGACGCGAATACCTCAGTTACTGAGGACGGAAATGTATCCATTGACCTGACTGGTACTCCAAAGGCCAGCCGATCTATTATTGAAGAAACATATGTTACATTTTCTTCTCCCGTTGCCGAATCAAAAATTGCGCCTACTAATGATTTCGAGAGCTACTTCTTGCCATTCTACGTTAAACCCAACATGCAAATAGCCAATAACCAGTTGCCTGAGTCAAACAAGTGGGATGATTTCATTGAAGGGAAGTACAATATGTCCGATTCAGATGGAAATATTGATGAGGATGTAGAGATGAGTGCGAATGTGGGGCGTGCCATTGATGTATTGAAATGTCTCAATGCTGGAAGCGTAGAGGAGGCCAATCGATTATTCCGTAATGTACCCTTGAAATACCTGAAGTTTTACGAGAATCGACGAGCTGCATACTATGGAACCTTCTCTTATAGCAAGAAAGATGTGATTGAAGATGTCAACATAAAATTAAATCCATGTACAAAGGTCACACTCACACGCTGCGTTGAAGATCCAGAAAACAAACTTGTTATTGACTACGACTATGACTCAGATAGTTATGAAGGGGGAGAAGATGATGATGAGGAGGGTGAAGGAGAAGACTTGAACTCAGGCGATGAAGAAGATGAGGAAGATGAAGAGGAAGCTGCTGGAACTTCCGATATTGATGAGTTTGTTGAAACAGATGGAATACCGAACTCGGAAGGTAAAAGGAAAGGTGCTGCTGGACCCCTCGTTGCAGTTGTACGTCATTGCATGGACACGCAGAATTCAGGAGATGGGGGTGATGAGTTTGGCAGGTATTTTAGCTCTTTACAATGGGAACGACTCGATCATACCATTCAATTCCCGATAGACCCATTCCCAAAGGATGAGCCCGTGACACATATTAAGAAGCAAATTTTGCTGCCAACAGATCCTGCAGCATCCATAGAAGCTTCAGTACCTGGAACTTCTACGGCAACTACACCGGCTGCAACCGTTTTGGTGCCGAAGAGAAAAACCGTTACAGATCCACAAGCTTTAGTGGCACTACAAGCATTTGTTGCATCACAAGGTTCTTTAACTGTGGGGACATTAGCAGAACTTGCGGTGAAGGGCGGAGTGCCTGCCCTCGATGGTGTTACTGTCAACGTTGTGAAGAATACACTGCGGGCACATGCCAAGTTTGACAGGAAAGAAAGCAAATGGATCTGGCACGGAGTAACAGGATCTACTGCACCAGTGCTCTCTACAACAACGGCCGCATCACCAGCAGAATCATCAATAAGAACTTCAATAATAACTGCACCAGCATCGACGCCACCAGTTGATAGTACTACGGCACCATCTTCATCGTCCGCATCAGCACCTACAACGGTCTCTGCACCGACGCCGCTGAACTTCATTGCATATCAGCCAGCTCCAACCACCCCACAGTGATGGTTTTGTAACTTATTTAGCACACTAGAACAGCGTTCCATTTATTAAACGTTTGACGTATGACACCCAGAGCCCAATGCGGAAATCATCTCATTTCCCAAATAGGAAAGTTGCCATCACCGTTTTCGCGTTTGCTTGCTCCAAATTTCATTTCATGTTTCAGGCTTTTGGCTTTTCCGCTGTTCATGGCCACGGCCACTCAGAGCAACCGTCAGAGGGCGCATTATATGGAGTATTGCAACCAACAAGACGGGAAAGAGGCAACCAATATAGCACAGAATCATGTCTAGTCCCGCAACGCCACACGACACCACTTTGGGTGACCAATCTGACACTGAGATAGAGGGAAATGCAAGAGCCGGAAACACTCAAGGCGATCTCCAGTCAAGTCCAGCAGCTGTTCCATCTTCTCCACTCTTCCTTCCGCAATCATCTTCTCCCGCTCATCGGGGAAACGATTCTGGATCACAGAGGAGTGGTGCTGGTGCGAATAGACGCTCGCAACATCCATCATCTGATCTACTACGATCAACAGAGAGTTTCACCAGATACAGATACCAAGGCCGTAGTGATTTGAATAGTACCGATATGCACTCCTCTCCAATGAGAAGGAGATTCTTCAATGAACCTGCGTCGAATAGAAGTGGAAACAATACTTCCTCGAGGCTCAACTCGGATATATTGTCGTCTGAAGGTAACAGAAGTGATGACCCAACTGCGCGTAGGATCATTCCATCCTTCTCCTCATCTTCAATAGCCCACTCTGACGCTTTTGATGATGCTCTTCCACCTAGTGATGGAATCCACCCCGAAGAGCCAGAAAACAATGCACCCGAAGACTCTACTCCACTAAGAGTCATTTGGGGTACCAATGTTTCCATCGAGCTAGTCACTGATAGATTCAGAAACTTCATTTTCACATTCAAGATGAATGATAGGTACGCATATGATGGTAATGACAACTTTATCGACCCTACGGGTGACAGACCTTACTATGTACAGATGCTTAATGTGCTAAAGGATACGGGATCCACCAATCTGAACTTAGATGTGCAAAACTTGATGTCATTGGCTTCTACTAGATCATTGGCAACACATTTAACATTATATCCACAAGAAGTCATTCCTATTATGGATCAAACAATTAAGGACTGCCTCGTTTCCATTGTGTTGGATGATCCAGAGTACAGAGAAACTCCAGAAACGCTCCAACAGGTGAACGAAATTGAATCGAGAATTTACAAAGTGAGACCTTACAACATCGGTAACAAGAAAGGTATGAGAGAATTGAATCCACAAGATATTGATAAGCTTGTCTCCATCAAGGGTCTTGTGATTAGATCCACACCAATTTTGCCTGATATGAAAAACGCATTCTTCAAATGTAACGTTTGTGAAAATTGTGTGGTTGTGGAGAACGACAGAGGTATTATTCAAGAACCTCGTAAATGTCAAAGACAGCAATGTAATTCGTCCAACTCTATGCAGCTTATCCACAACAGATCCATCTTTGCCAACAAGCAGATCATCAAACTTCAGGAAACACCAGATATTGTTCCAGATGGTCAAACTCCACATTCTGTGTCTTTATGCGTCTACGATGAATTAGTGGACTCTTGTAGGGCCGGTGACAGGATTGAAGTTTGTGGTATCTTCAAATCATCCCCCGTTAAGGTGAATCCAAGAATGAGAGTTATCAAATCCCTTTTCAAGACATACTTAGACGTTGTGCATATCAAAAAAGTGGACAAGAATAGAATCGGTGTAGATACCTCTACGATTGAGAATGAACTACGTGAACAAGAACAAATTGATGAGATCAGAAAACTAAGTGAAGAGGAAGTTGAGAAGATCCAAAATGTCGCAAGACGTTCCGACGTCTACGAGCTTCTTGCTCACTCTTTGGCGCCATCGATTTTTGAGATGGACGATGTCAAGAAGGGTCTTTTATTGCAATTATTTGGCGGTACCAACAAAGATTTCAAAAAAGGCTCAAGAACTAGAGGTGATATCAATATCCTCCTTTGTGGTGATCCTTCCACATCTAAATCACAGATCTTACAATACGTTCACAAGATTTCTCCTAGAGGTATCTATACATCCGGTAAGGGTTCCTCTGCTGTCGGTTTGACTGCTTACGTCACGAGAGATATTGAAACCAAACAATTGGTGCTAGAGAGTGGTGCTTTGGTGCTATCTGATGGTGGTATTTGCTGTATTGATGAATTTGATAAGATGAGTGATCAAACGAGATCTGTGCTACATGAAGTGATGGAACAACAAACCATATCCATTGCAAAGGCAGGTATCATCACTACACTTAATGCGAGAACTTCCATTTTGGCATCTGCTAATCCAATTGAATCTAGGTACAATCCAAACTTGCCTGTCACCAAGAACATTGACTTGCCACCACCGCTTTTGTCTAGATTCGATTTGGTCTTTTTGATTTTGGATAAAGTTGACAAGAAACTCGATGAACAGTTGGCAAAACATATCGCTAATATGTACTTGGAAGACTATGTGAGCAATGCAAGCAGTTCGGAGATTTTGCCAGTTGAGTTTTTGACTGGTTATATCCAATATGCCAAAGAGAACATCCACCCAAATCTAACAGAAGAAGCAAGAGATGAATTGGTTTTATCTTACGTTGCCATGAGAAAAGTTGGTGAAGATACTAGAAATGGTGGCTCTGAGAAGCGAATCACCGCTACGACTAGACAGCTTGAATCGTTAATCAGATTGAGTGAGGCCCATGCAAAGCTTCACTTGAGAGGGGAAGTTTTGGTGGAAGATGTTGTCGAAGCGGTCAGATTAATGAAGTCGGCAATCAAGGATTATGCTACGGATCCACTCACTGGTAGAATTGATATGGATTTGATTCAAACTGGTGTCAGCGTGGAGGAAAGAAGACGTAAAGAAGCATTAGACAAGGATATTCTGAAGATTCTTGGAGAAGCGGGAGAAACCAATTGGGTGACACTCATGGAAGAACTCGAGAAGTTATACTCTGCAACTTCTGCTCCTGGTACTGCCCCTAGTAGAAATAGAGTTGAAAACCATGAGCTTGGAGAAGCAATTACTAGACTCGAGGGTGATGGTAAGGTGATTGTCTTTGGACAAGGTCACAATAGACGTGTGTCCATTAACAGACACGTTGTATAGTAGTATTAGTACAGTATTTGATAGCTCTTTTAGAACAACCATTGTTTATTATGAATTAGTATGGGAAGAATACCGGTTTCCAGCTAGGCGGGGTGTGGATGGTTACGCAGCCCTGTGCAACATATGGAACTTTTGGGTGTATTATGGGGGGATTTCTCACTCCAAAGGGCACTTTTTTGGGTCTATGAGTTATACAACACTATACGTTGAAAGGTTCTCATGTAGGACATACCAGCAAAGGTTCATGGAGCACACATAGTTATTGGTTCAGATCGAGAAAGAGTCGTTTTGAGGTAGATCCCGACCAATGAAGATAGAGCGAGCATGGAATCTGACCAGATTCGCTTCCCACAAACACAAAATTGAGCATGGTGGAACAACGAAGATGGCCTCTGAAGAGAGCAGGGGACTATCAAACAAGCTACAAGCCTAGACAAGACAACCGTCATGTTTGCAAGATCCACTCTTAGAACCGTCGCTTCTTCAGCAAGAGCCCAGACTTTCTCCAACACCAGATCTGCATCTTCCGTTGCAAGCAAGGTCCAAAACCTTGCCGACAAGTCTGTCTACTACTCCAAGGTTGCTCTTGAACTCTCCAAGGCAGTTTACACCAAGGAAGGTTTAGCTCCACCAACCATTGCTGAATTCACCAAGGTTTTTGAATGCGCTCAAAACCAAGCGAAGTTAGTTGCAAAGGACCCAAAGACATTCCTTGATGTTATTGCAAAGAATGCACAAGGTTTCAACAAGGACGAAATCATCAGATACCTCTGTTATTTCATCCAAGTTGTTGGTTTCTTCTCCCTCGGTGAAATCATCGGTAGAAGAAATGTTGTTGGTTACGCAGAACATTAATTCTGAAGCAAGTCTGCTCAATTCAGTTCAATTCAGTTCAGCTCATTTCCACAATCCCATCGTTACTCATTCAATCACATAGCAAGTCTGTAACATCAAGACACCACCTTTACACATTCTTAGTTTATATTATTTATTATATAGTTTCTATCACTGAAAATACCTATTTATTCAGCAAATGCAGCTAGCAGCAGATACTTCACCCTCACCTTATCCGATACCAATTTGTATGTTTTTATTACTGGTTATATTTTGCTACGAATAGGAGATAATATAACGTGGAAAAAGTGCGGTGCATTATTCTATGTACAGGTAAACACATGCAGGCATCGAGTCATCGGTGATACCATCATCAATATCGACATCGGTCTCCGTATCGGTAGCGGAATCAGTCTATAGTTTGTACAAATCGATAGACCATCGAATAGATTAATTATATGCAGGAATGAGTTCTCTTTCGATGAATTCGTCAGCTATGTTCTTACCGTACTTTGCAGTTATTGCACCAATGAGAGATGAGGTGATGGTGGAATAGATACCCTTTGGTTTGTATAATTTATCCACTTTTCCTCCAGGAAGCGCCTTTTTACAGAAGAACACCTTATCGATTCCCTTTGATTCTGCAAAGGCAGCAAGTAACTTGTCCGACCAGAGGAGTCTATGTCCCAGAGAGCCAATTGCTGCAAGTTTATCTGAGGATTGCTTGGATACATATGTAGTTGCTGTCAATTGTAAGACTTGCTCGCCGAGGAAGGAAAGTTGTGCGTTATAAGGCTTAGAGCCGTGAGCAAAAGATTTGTGCGTGATCAACTGTAAGAGTAGTTCATCGTTGAGTTCTATCTTCTGTGAGAGTTGAAGAGAGTTGAGGTAGTTTCTCAAGGCACCCAAATTCTCCTCGGTGGCACCATAGCTGACACCATCAGTAGAGAGAATCTCACTGGGGTCACGAATCAAACCCTGCACACGTTGACCACGTACAAACACAATGGATCTGGTCTGTCTGTATTG
>JAMYHI010000191.1:0-66865 GCA_025531525.1 Pichia sp. P7020A
GGTGGTGTCGAAGAACTGGAAAAAGTTGTCCATATGCCAGAAGGGTCTGCCAAACATGACAAGATTGAAAGTCTGATCAACGACGACGCCGCTTTCAAAGCTTGCTGTGATGAAATGAAGTTGAAAACTCGACGATATGCACGTAAACAAGTGAAGTGGATCAAGAAACTCTTAGGCCCACAACTTGCAGAAGAGGCGCAGCGAGGGCTCGTCAAGTATGGAGAGATGTTTGTGCTCGATGCGACGGATCTCAACCACTGGGAGACAAATGTCAATTCAAGGGGCTGTGAGATTGCTAAGGAGTTTATAGATAAGGGATATGTGACCAAATCGACACATGCTCAAGTTCCTGCATCGTTAGACGGTCTGACACTCATTGAGAGCAATGGTGATGCGAAATCGAGTATGAACAAGACGGAAAACTGGGTACATTACCAATGTGACGTGTGCACGGACAAAGAAAGTGGTAAACCCATGGTTTACGTCGGTGAGCAGTGGTCGATCCATCTCAAGTCGAAGAAACACAGGTACAACCTAGACAGAGGCAAGCGGAAGCGAGAGTACGAGGCGTGGCTGGCCAGCAAGAAGTAGCTGTGGCTGTAGCCGGTCGCTAGGAGCGATCAATGCGGGCCGCTATTCTGTTTCGGTCTTCTCCGAGCGAAGTTTTCCATTTGCCGTTCTCTTATCGACTTTTATTTTGCTTTCACACCCCCTCCCCTGGGGTGCGATAAGCTTTAGCGGATTATACCAATGCACTGGGCGCTGAGGCATAATTATCGATTATCTGATCTTCTTTCGTCGATCGCTATCGAGATGGGGTAGTTCAAATATGCCTGAAGCTAGGAAACTATTGTACTTGACTAATGAGCAAAAACTTGGATAAACTATAGATAGAGCGTATAGAGGAAATCGGAATATGTAATATATGGAATGTTGAAGGTGGATATGTAAAAGCTGGAACGGGATGAGAGAGGGAGAATAGAAAAGATTTGAAGAGTGTAACTACACCTTCTTCTCCGTAGAGCTGCCCTCGTGTTCGTTGTGAGAGTCGACATTCTCGCTGAGGATGATTCCCTCAATGTTGTTGCCATTGGATTTTCCCACGGTAGCTCTTGAGGTGAACGGAGATAGAGATTGTAAGGTTTCTCTCAAAGGATGTGGATGTTCTTGTCTATATAGGTGCATTTCTTCATCAACTTCATCAATCTCGTCGACGTCATCAGCTTCTTGTGGAATGAAGAGATTAAGAATGACACCTAAGAATCCCGTAACTGCAAAACCAGTCTCCATGACTAGAACAATTGCATTGAAGAACCCTTCCAAAGCGTGATTATCACCTGAGTAAGTGAATACGTTGTCGAACCAATTACCCACCAAAGTTGCACCGAGACCAAACATGAGAGAACAAGTGAGCACGAAACGATCACGTCTCGTAAATGCAGTAGTGGAGATAATCTTCAAACCAGATACAGCCACCGAGGTGAAAAGGAATGTGGTCATACCACCTAACACTGGTTTTGGGATTGCCACCAATGCCGCTGCAAATTTGGAGAAGACACCCATCACCATTAAGAAGAAACAACACCAGTAACCAACTGTTCTAGAACCACATTTAGTGATGGCAATGACACCATTATTTTGTGCAAATGTGGATAATGGAGGTAACGTACAGAGTCCGGCAAGGATACCACTCAATCCATCAGATAAGACACCACCTTGAATTCTTGAATCGTAAACAGGTCCCTCAATCTCCAATCTAGTGACATCAGAAGTAGCGGTAATATCACCAATGGCTTCCATCATTAACACAATGTAACAAGCTAAGAAGGGTAACACCATTGGACCATAAACTTTCAATTTGAAAGTATGCACCCAAATGAAGGTTGCCGCTGGTGCGATATCGATACCATCATGAGTGAAATAACCACAAGCAGCAGCGACGATACAACCAACTAGTAAACCGACAATGACTGCACAAGATTTCATTATTGGAGACCCCCATTTCTCAGAGATGATGATGACGACGTAAACTAAGAAACCTAAACCAATGAATTGAGCAGACCCCCAAAGATCACCCTTTGCACAAGCCTTATCGACACAACCTGAACCACCGACGAAATCTTGGAATCCGGATTCCACGAGAGATACACCAATGAGTAACACAACGGGACCTGTCACTAATGGAGGGAAGAATTTTTGTAAGATTTTAGCAGGTAAGAAAGATAGTAACACTTCTAACAAACCACAGACACAAGATGTGGCAATGACTGCACCATAACCATCAGGACATGGTAAGAATGTACCATCTGCAGCTGTTGGACAGAATCCGGTCTTATACATCATTGGGAATCCCTTTGAGACAATGGAAATGGTTGCAAATGACGTACCAACGACTGATAAGAGTCCTGTACCGATGTAATAAGGTGTGAATGGGATTTTAATTCTAGTGATTTGCACACAAGACATGATTGCTGAAACTATGAGGGAAACGGAGACGAGATATTGGGTTTGGATGGTGGATAAATTGGCGAGACTGGAAATTAAGATGGCAGGTGTACAAAGACCAGCAAGCATGGATAGTGCATGTTGCAAACCTAAGAGAAATCCAAGGAAGATTGGGATATCGTCGTTGAGACCAAAGAAAGGTTGTTTCTTCTTCTGTGTGAGGAAGGGTAAAGTTGGTGTGAAGAGATATGCATAATCGTAATCACCTAAAAGACCCTCCTTGGTAGTCCATTTTTTGAAGACTCTGCGAGCTGTATCCTTTAAATTGAGACATGAATTTTCTCCGTTGTCAAGGGGGAGTTGTTGGCTGCTGGAATTGCTGTCAACGTCGGACACCTCTGTGACTGTGTTTGCAGGAACTTTCTCTGTCCCTGAAAAGATCTTTGGCATATTGATACCCATTATCGGAATAACGAGGAGTGATTAGATATGGGGGATTTGATTGTTTAAAGAGAAGTATAATGGAATATGGATAGATATTATACGAGACGTGTCGGTTCTTCTCCGATGGTGGCTAGTTGTGAGCAGCCGGTGTTGTTTTATATCAGCAATGGGCCGTAGATCAGCCTCTTGCTGACAGGACCGTAGATAAGCGTGAAAATTGGAAAATTGGAAAATTGAAGTCTCGGGGGGCCCTTGTGAGTGGCCCGCGATAAGAGTCGAGAGTCGAGCGATAGCTACAGTTTGGGATTTGGGAGCCTGCACATGTCAGAAACGCCGCAGATGCCCGAGAGTCAGTGTGACGGGTGGCGGATTTGATTAGTTGGCGCTGGCTGGGGCTGAGTTGACTTGAGTTGACTTGAGTTGAGTTGAAGTTATCGATATATGAGACAAGATCACAGATGCATCTCGTGTACATGTCCATGCAGGGTGCAGAGTCGGCCCGAGTTCGTGTTGGTGGGTGGATTGGGGATGGCGTGAAAAACTATAGTGCATTTAGCATTTATGAGACAGTGTACAAGGCGTAGACCGTAGATTGCAAAGACAAGAGATAGCAACTGTCTCGGGTCCGAGGCTGCTGCATAATCAACGGCGAACACCGGACTGTCACTGCCATCAATGCTGATGGAAGGGGAACTGATCAGAGAACTGATAAGTGGGTATAGCACAGCTGGCCGTTACACTCAGATCAAATCAGATCAGATCAGAACTCAGACGTGCAAGAAGTCGGCCGCCACAAGCAGCTCAAGCGCCATCTCCGTAGGCACGGAGAACTCGGGCACGTCCACGCTGTCCCGGTACTTGGCATTGTAGTAGAGGTACTCCACCACCTTCTCCATTACGGCGCCGTCAATGTCCGGCAGCTGCACCGTACGCGTCGTGCCCTCCTCAAAGGTCTCGCTGAGCATGTTCTTTAATGTGCCGCTGATGCTCGCTGCTTCCTTGCTGATGCAGAAGCGGAACCCATCGCCAGAGACGAGCGTGATGTACGAGGACGCATTTTCCGTGTCGTCCATAGTATCCACGGTATCCACAATATTACTCTGCTCTATGTCCATCGCTGTGTGCTTGTCGATGCTACCGCTACCGCCATCCAGGCCCCAATATCAGTCTCCCTTCATCCTTCCCTTCGTCTTGTCTGTCTCGTCTCTGTTTTACGCTGTTACAAATTTCGCTGCAGTGAGGAAATCAAATCACCAGCATTCAACTTACGCCTTACACCCAAACCACAGCCTGGGGATACCTTCTTTGTAGTGGATGGAAACCTCTCTAAGCATAAATCCCGCTATTATCACCACGCACAATGCCAATGCACTTCTCAAACCCGTCTCTGCACTGGAACCTTTTAGACGATGTCTTCTATCGCTCCAGACCGTGCTATGAACACCTCGAATGGACGCATCTGAAAGACGATCCATCTTCATCAGATTTCGATCTGGCAACATACAACGTCTCAATCGGACCATATGCATCCCTCATTGCCCTCTATCCGAAACACGTCTTTGGAATCTCTCAAACGGAAAAGATTATCATTACAACAGGTGTCGGACATGAAATCTTCTCTATTCTCTGGAACTTTACAATGAACCCAATTGCAAGTATCGGATGGACCAGAAAGGGTGAATTATTACTCGTACTCGTCTCAGGTAAATATCGCATATACTACAATTACAATGGAGATTTTGAAGAATTCGACATATTCACAGAACTATGCGCAGATGATGATGATTCAACTCGAGATGGTCAATGCACTATTGCCAGTGTCGTCTTTTCTAATGTCGGATTTACAGTGCAAACCTCTAACAACGTCTTTGTATACATTCAAAACTCTCGCAAACCGACAAAACATACAACTCTCATATTCAAACAGCTTGCCACATCTCCTCCTATAGACCCTTACCACATAACCGCCTGGACAACGATGACCCCAGTTGATAGCACCTTGAAATCATTGCGTGACTTCAAACTATATGCATTTACAACTGCAGGATTGTGCATTCTACATTCCTCTCTGTTGTCGCAACCGCAATCACCTTCACAATCACAATCTGAACCACCCTTAATCTACGGATCTCTTCTCAATTCTGTATACTCTGCAGAGATCTCTTGGAACCAATCATTTGTCGCCGTCCATTCAACGACTCCATCAAAATTGTACATTTTTGACTCCGAATTCAACGACCTTTTACTAGAACACGACATAGATACGGCACCCATTTCCATATCTTGGTGTTCAAGTGATGTGGTCGCGTTATCATATGCCACTCATGTTCTCGTCGTCGGTCCCTCTTCAAACACTTTACATATTAACACGCAAGAATTGCCACATTTACATAATGAACAGGATGGTCTATACCTTTTAGCGTCACATACATTGTCCCTTTTCAGCAAGGTCGCACCAATCACAGAATCCACTTTCAAAATAGGATCCACTTCACCTTCTTCCATATTGCTAGATTCCATAGAATATCTTGACAAACATTCGCCTAGAGCAAATGATATGCTAGACATCATCTCCGAAGATTTAGTGATGGCAGTTGATGGATGTATACGTGCGGCAGCTGAGGAATTTGATGTTTACTGGCAGAAAAACTTGCTCAGAGCGGCTAATTTTGGGAAGGTGCAACTAGATCTATACGATCCAGCAGAATTCGTCTCTATATGTGACACTATAAGAGTACTCAATATTTTGCGCAGTTCAGATATTGGTATGCCATTGACTTTTGTACAGTTTCAAGAATTGGGTGTACAACCATTGATAGATATGCTTTTATTGAGAAAGTTGCACTATTTATGTTTGAAGGTTTGCGATTTCTTGAACGTGCCCAAATACAAAGTCGTCACACATTGGGCATGTACGAAGATAAAATATTCGTCAGGAATCTCCGATGATGAACTCTTAGACAGTATTGTGGAAAAGCTGAACGAGGTCACCGGTATAGACTGGACAGATTTGGCAACCGTTGCATATATTGAGGGTCGTACAAAATTATCTAGGGAATTGTTATCTTATGAACCCAATACGAAGCGGAAAGTTCAATTTCTCATTGAGGTTAACACGGATACTCATGGTGATGAGATGGAGTTTGCATTGGCCAAGGCTGATGAAGATGGAGATGTCGATTCACTCGCATTGGTATTATTGCAACTATATGGTAGTTTGTCTAATGTGGAATTTTTCAAGGCTATCGGGGATAAGAAAAATGCAGTGGGCGTTTTGAAGAGTTTGGTGTATCAATGTGATACCAGAGGTGGAAACGAGGATGGAAGTGGAGATTTACTCAAAAACTTTATGTACCAGGACGATGATATTATGGGGTTGATCATATTGGAGTTGCAGAAATTGAAAATGCGGAATGGCATGGATGGTATCAGTAAAGAGATCTCCAAGTTGCAAACTATCGTTACTAGATCCAAACAAACGGCATACATTGCAGCAAGTGTCGGTAATGAGGGGAAAATTCACAAATTGCAAACCGATCTCAAGATCAGTGATAAGTACGAGGATGTCATTCCAGGTGAACCGGCTTTAGATACAATAGCCAAAATCATCCCCATTGACCTCAAGGCAGCACAATCTTATGTGCGTAAAATAGGAATCTCCCAGGTACAGTTCACATACACAGTTCTACAAACTCTTTCAAAAGACTCTTCAAAACATGCAGAACTCTATGAGTTTGCCCAAAATTCAGGTGGTAAGACCATAACATTTGAGCCATTTTATTATGAGCTTCTCAAGCGCGGAATGAAACGTCAAGCAGGAATGTATTTGCCACATTGTAAGATCATGACCTCAATGGAGAAAGTTCGTGGGTACATTCTATGTGGTATGTGGAAAGATGCTGTACTTGAGGCAGCTGAGAGGAAGAATCTAGAATTACTAAGAAGCATGAGAGATTCCAGAGATGGATGGGAATCTAAGCTCGCCAATGATGAGATTGAACGTATTACTGGCAGTAGGGAGTGAAGAGTGATATGCTAGAATACGGTATCAGTCGTCCTCTTCCTCATCGCTAAATTCAAAACCGTTTGTGTAAGCTTCTGACAAATTAACTAGGGAATCCTTCAACTCTTCTCTATCGTCATTGCGACAAAACTTGGAGACAAAGCTATGCATGTCTCTAAAGTTGTTCTTAAACCTGTTCGTCACTCCAAGTGATGCAGCCTTGACATCTGCAGTTTTGAAGTATTCAGGGGTTGAATCGATGTATTCAAAACTGTGGCGGGTAGTATATCCATTAAGATAGACTTTGGCTGTGCCATTATCCTTCATTATTGATTCGAAATTGCTGAATTGGGCAATCATTTTGGAAAATGTTTCTTCCTCGGATGTGCATGCCGGGTGTATAACACTTTTGGAAAAGACGTGGTTTGAGATGGCTTTGCCAGTTGGTACAAATATGTCGCTAACTCCAAGACTGAAGTTCTTCTCTGAGTCCCATAAAATACTCACCTCGTCAACAAACTTCCTCAATCCTCCATCAGTCAACTTATACATCATTTCAGTGATGTCACTGTTTTGTACATCGTTGAAAAAGTCAAAAGGTATTGACAGAAACGCAGTCTTCTCCCACATGCTATCTTTATTGATGAATAATTCATTCGAATAGTCTATATTTAGTGGTATGATTCCCGAAAGTTCAAGGTTTGCAAAATCTATGAGCTTTTTAATTCTATCGAGTTTCCCGACGCCATTTAAGCCATTCACATATTCACCGTCATGTTGTAGAGACCATAATGCCACTTTGCCACCTTTACCATTAAGTTGATCGTCAATCATTTGTCTCGTTGTCTCGTAACACACGCCGGACCATGCAGAATCTAACTCCACCACCACATTAACTTGACTTACACTATTTGAGTCTTCAAACATTTTTCTGATCTGTTCATCAACAGATTCTGCAAAATGTTCCACATTGGAGAAAGAATTAACACCGAGTTGATGTCCTAAAAATTGATTTGAGGCACCATTCTTGCTGATTCCACGTCGAGTCTGTGGATCGTAATTGTATTCAGGATGTGTCAAAATGCAAGATGGGTTGTAAGTAACTTTGGAAAAGTCTGACCAATAATCCGTGCGTTGTTCATCTATGGCATTCTCTGCATTTTTCCCATATGTGACATCTTCTTGGAATTTTGTCATCTCTAATTTGGGAACCGTTTGAATCTTCTCAATTGACATACCATTACCCTCATTGTCATTGGAACCATTATTATATCTGATACTTTGTAAGATATCTGCATCATTCATATTCTGCTCATTGAAAAAAATAGAAGGGTCTAAAGCACCCGTTCCATTGGCGTAGTCATAAAGAATGGATCTCGGGTACAAATTCGATATAAACTTAGACCCTGATTTAGCCTTTGGAGTGATGTGGATAAAGTTATCATTGCGCTCTGAGTATTCGTGAAGACGATGTTGTTGAATATTATTGAAATGTGTGGTTAGTTGATTCGCTATTTGCGAAAAGGATAGAGTTACTGACTCTGGCATGTTTTATTGGGGTAGTATTAGCGTATCAAATCCTTCCGATCAGTTTCCCGGGATTCCTTGGCTATCGATAAAATGGTGCTGAAGGAATATGATGAGAGATCATGGTTTGATCGTACGTAGACTTGAAATTGACGGATTCGCTTAAATTTCCGTTTTAGGCGTGAGGCGTGAGCCGTAATACTTTATCTGACAATTTCTTCATTCATCTCTGAATTTTTGACTTGACCACTGCAGTTGCACATATTTGGCAGATCATATGAAACTGTTGCTTACTTTTATAGTTATAGAGGATTTATTGTAATAAAAAAAAGTACGGCTTTGGGCTCGGGACATCGAGCACAAGGCTTTCACCTTTCACCAACTGCCCAGAGACCAGAGATCAAAGGCGAAAGTCGAAAGAGCGCGTTTTTGCAATTCATTTTTCATTTCCCATTCTCGCGAACTTTCTACTGGGCACATGAAAATGAAATTTTCCACTAAATTAAAATTTTTCCCTTCCACAAAAAGTACATTAGTTAGTATATGTTCGGTTCCAAGGATTTGAGCATTATCTCGGAGAGGCACTGGAAGAATAGTCACAATTACAACAATGAGTAACTCTTTGGAAGAACGTTTACAACAGCATTCGAATGCATTCGATGGGCTATTGTCCTTGATTCCTGCCAAATACTACTATGATGAAGATACATCAAATCAATGGCAACAAAAGCGTAAAAGTAAGGAAGAACATCAGAATAATAAGAGACAGAAGCTTGATCCTACGAACAACAAGAATGTCACTGCAAAGGATGTGCTGAAAGAGACTGAGAAGACTGCAAAGCCTGTGATGTTACCTGGTGAAAAGATGAGAGCATTTTTGCAAAAGCAAGCTGAAGCTGACGAAAATGGAGAGGTGGATAGTAATGATGATGCTGAAGATGAAGTTGACGATGAAGACGATGATGATGAAAGTGAAGGCAATGTCAGTGAAAATGCCGAGAAAGCGGTTGATGAGGAAGTGTTGTTGCAAGAGAATGTCACTATTGTGTTTGATGATAACGGAGAAGAAATTGAACAGGGTGTCGAGTTCAAGAAAGCAGAAGCCCAAAAACAACAAAAGAACCAAAAGGGAAAGAAGGTGCTCACACCAGAAGAGATGGAAGAAAGAGAAAGAAAGCATAAAGAACTAAAAGCTAAACTTGAAGCCAAACTTCAAAATATGAGAGAGAAAAGAAAAGCTCCAGGAACAAAAGTTCCAGGTGCTGCCACCTCAAGACAGCAGATTTTAGAAGAGAGACGCAAGAGGCTCGAAACCAAGAAAAACTCAAAAAAGACCGTTGAGAGCGATAGCAGTGATGATGAAGACGACGATGATGATGATGAACTAGTCGATGAAGCAGCAAAGGAATACGCCAATGCCGGTGCCAATGTGATGTTTGGAAACATTGAGTTTGCCGATGGTGACAGAGTGTCGAGTGATTTGACCTCTACAAGAAAAGTGGATAAGAAGAAGGGACCTGCCAACAAGGATATCAAGGGACATTTGAAGAAACTTGAAAGAGAAAAGCTGAGGAAGGAGGACATGGATCAAGAAGCAAGAAACAAGCTCGAAGACAAACAAAAATGGCATAAGGCTCTTGCTAGTGTGCAGGGTCTGAAGGTGAAAGATGATGAGAAACTTCTTAAGAAAGCACTTAGAAGAAAAGAATCTAAAAAGAGAAAGAGTGAACGTGAATGGAATGAAAGAATAGAGACCGTTGCTACAGAAAAGAAGATGAAGGCCGACAGAAGAGAAGAGAACTTGAAGATCAGACGTGAGAACAAGGGCAAAGATCGTAAGAGTCAGACGAAACAACTTCCTAGTTATAAAAGAAGCCGTGCACACAAAAAGCTGCCTGGTGCGAAGCGTGCTGGCTTTGAAGGTGGTATCCGTAGTGGAAAGGGTGGCAAGGGCGGTCCAGGTGGTAAGGGCGACAATGGTGGTAAGGGAGACAGAGGTGGTAAAGGTGGCAGGGGCGGTAGAAAGTGAAGGATTACTCGCTATATTAATGTATAGATAGGTCTAGCTAAAGTAAGCAAATAAAACGCCAAATATAGTGTAAGAAACGGCTTCTAGTTTCCAATTATACACTTCAGTTTCCTCTTTGGGAAGAACGCAAACACGAAAACGAGAAACGTATCCCAATTCTAATCCGGATCCCGATTCAAAATTCAACTGAAATTCCACAGTGAAGCAAAGCGAAGGTGCGTGGAGCGTGGAGGGCAGCATCTGCAACGGGGCACGCCGCTTTGAGAGAAGCTTCTCCTTCGGGGCGTGAACAAAAGCTCAGGTACAGAACAGAGCAGGCAGTAGTGCACAAGAAGCAATAGACAAAGAGCATAGGAGCTATTTACACGCAAAAGTCATGTGGTACGCACACTCTCAAATACAGCTAGAACGGATCCATTCTGTGTCTTTTATTGGCAAACCATCTTTCAAAAATAAAGGTCAACATACTGAATTGAATCGGTTCTTTTGCTATAAAGATGACAGTTTCCCGGTATCATCGCTTCAGCATATACTAACATTTTAACTCGTGTCCCTTTTTCTCCAATTCTACATTTCTACAGTGGTATTTTTGGTTATGCAAACTATAATGTTAGCCGTACAAGAGGCCAAATCATTAACACTTTGGTTGACGGTTTAACTAAACTTGAGTACAGGGGCTATGATTCTGCAGGTATTGGTATCGATGGTGAAAACGACTGGTCCGAAGAATCACCTGTTAGAGAAATCCAATTGTACAAGCAAGTCGGTAAGGTCGCATTTTTGAAGGAAGAAATCGATAACGCTCATCCTGACGTTTCCGAAACATTCTACAGTCACGTCGGTATTGCACATACTAGATGGGCAACACATGGTGGCGTTACAAAGGCTAATTGCCATCCTCAAGCTTCCGATCCCCAAACCCAATTTGCAGTTGTTCACAATGGTATCATCACCAATTATAGAGAGTTGAAGATGTTCCTTCAAAATGAGGGTGAGACTTTTAAGTCCGATACAGATACTGAGATCATTGCAAAATTGTTCAACTACTACTATGAGAAAGACCCAGAACTCGAATTCTACCAATTGACGAAAGATGTCCTTTATCAATTACAAGGTTCTTATGGTTTGATGGTCAAATCAGTTCATTATCCAAATGAGATCATTGCAACAAGAAAGGGTTCTCCATTATTGATTGGTGTCAAAACCGAGCAAAAGTTGAAGGTCGATTTCGTTGACGTTGAATTTATCAACGATCCAGCAGATGCGCAAACGACAGGCGAATCCAATGGTACCCTTTTACCATCCAAAGATTACAGAAATGCTGTTAGAAAGTCGGAATCCAGAGCTATCTTACCTGACCATAATATTCCTATTGAATTTTTTGTTTCCTCTGATGCATCCTCTGTCATTGAACACACAAAGAAGGTCTTGTTTCTTGAAGATGATGATATCGCACATATCAACCATGGTGAATTGCACATCCACAGAGCAAGAAAGAGTGAAGGTATGTCTACCACAAGACCTGTCCATACATTAGAAATGCAGATTGCTGAAATTATGAGAGGTGGTTATGACCATTTCATGATGAAGGAAATTTCAGAACAACCAGACTCCACTTTCAACACCATGAGAGGTAGATTAGATTTTAAGAACAAGAACATTATCCTTGGAGGTATCAAGCAATTCTTACCGAGTATTAGAAGATCTAGAAGGTTCCAGATGATTGCATGTGGTACGTCATATCACTCTTGTCTTGCTGTAAGAGCTTTGTTTGAAGAGTTAACAGGTGTGCCTGTGTCGGTCGATTTGGCTTCAGACTTTTTGGATCGTCAGCCACCAGTCTTTAGAGATGACACGTGTATCTTTGTCTCTCAATCCGGTGAGACGGCAGATAGTATGCAGGCCTTGAAGTACTGTAGAGCAGCAGGATGTTTGAACGTTGGTGTGGTCAACTCTGTTGGTTCCAGTATCTCTCGTGAGACCGATTGTGGTGTTCATATCAATGCAGGACCTGAAATCAGTGTGGCATCCACAAAGGCGTACTCCTCACAATTTATTGCTCTTGTCATGTTGGCACTACAAATATCAAACAATGTTATCGACAACAGAGAACGTCATGCTGAAATCATCAAGGGTCTCGAGGATATTCCAAAACAGATCTCTAAAGTGTTAGAGATGAAAGATAAGATAAAGAAGATTTCTCTTGACTATCTACATGGAAAAGACTCATTGTTGGTCGTTGGAAGAGGTTATCAATACGCATCCGCTTTGGAAGGTGCATTGAAGATTAAGGAAATTTCATACATTCATGCTGAAGGTGTTCAGGCTGGTGAACTCAAACACGGTGTTTTAGCATTAGTGGATGAAAATATGCCAGTTGTTGCATTTGCAACGCAGGATTCATTCTCCGCAAAGCTCAACTCTGCCATTCAACAAATTACGGCGAGAAAGGGGCGTCCAATCGTTATTATGACCGAAGGGGACAAACTTATTGATACCTCCAAAATGGCTGCATGTATTGAAGTTCCACAAACTGTTGATTGTCTACAGGGCTTGATCAACGTGGTTCCATTGCAATTAATGTCTTACTATTTATCTGTTGCTGCAGGTCATAATCCAGATCGTCCAAGAAACTTAGCTAAGTCCGTTACTGTCGAGTAACTGGATGGCTAATATCTACCTAATCCTTGACGTCCACTTTTCTAGTATACAAACCTCTTTATGTCTCAAAGTAGATCTCTTACAGCTACATTATGTGCACGTTATACTCTAAGGAACAAAGTGTAGTCCGTCTGTAGTCTGTACATTCTTCATCTGCGACAGTCTATAGTCTGTCTCCAGTCCACAGCCTTTTGGGGAAAAGGCACTAGACCAAAAATTGAGAAATACGTACGGCGCGTTATTTGATGCCATATCGCATTTCCCGAACAGGGCTCCATGAATTGACAAGCAGCTAGCGACCGTAATATGGCGTTAAAGTTAGTCTGACCGTTTTGAAACACTTGTTGCTTCTTTCAATACTTTCTATTTTGGTGGTGGTCTTGGTTGGGATTTTCTTTGATGTTCCTTTATAGGCAAGTACGATCACAGGTAGCCAGCATCGGTCATAATATACTCAAGGCAAGAAACATGTGCACTGCTACTTCTGCTTCAAACTCTGGAAGAAGGTTCCCGGATACTTCTCTGCATGAACAGCTACCAAGAAATATTATCCCAACTCACTACGATGTTAAGTGCTACGATATCGATCATGTGAAAAACGTTTTCAAGGGTACTGTCTGTATTGATTTCCAAATTTTGGAGAATACCAAATCCATCACGTTAAACCAAAAATTGTTGAATTTTGATCAAGTTACCATCAAGGACAAATCCATCAACGTTGAAATCATTAAACATGACGAAAATGAAACTGTTGAATTTCAGTTAGAATCTGAATTATCCAAGGATCTCGGAACTGCTCAAATCATTGTTGAATATAATGGTGAGATCCGTACTGATATGGCGGGCTTCTACACTTCCAATTATAAGGATGAGAAGACGGGAAACACTGAATATATCTTAGCTACTCAATTTGAATCTACCGATGCGAGATCTGCATTCCCATGTTATGATGAACCAAACTGCAAGGCCCAGTTTACCATTTCTATTGAGGTTTCAAAAGATTTACAAGTTCTTTCTAACATGCCAGTTAACCAAATCACGGAATCGGCTAACGGTAATCAGGTTCACACTTTCGACAAAACTCCAAAAATGTCTACATATTTAGTAGCTTGGGCGATTGGTAAGTTTGAATACGTTGAGGCACACACTGACCGTGAATACAATGGCAAAAAGTTACCTATTAGAGTTTACACCATTCCAGGTCAATCTGAAACTGGTAGATATGCCTTGGAGACTGCAAATAGTGCAGTTAATTACTTATCTACCATTTTTGACATTGATTACCCATTGCCAAAGCTTGATTTGTTGGCAGTTCCACAATTTGGGGCTAATGCAATGGAGAACTGGGGGTTGGTTATGTTCAGAGCTACTGCATTATTATACGATCCTGAGACTTCTAGTTCCGTTTATAAGCAGAAGGTTTCTTATGTTGTCTCTCATGAGATTGCGCACTCTTGGTTCGGTAACTATTGTACAATGAACTGGTGGTCTGATTTATGGTTAAATGAATCATTTGCCACATATGTTGGTTGGTTATGTGTTGAAAACATGCATCCTGAATGGGACGTTTTCACTGACTTCATTTCCGTGTCTATGCAAACTGCTTTAGATTTGGATAGTTTGAAGAATTCTCATCCTGTTGAGGTGCAAGTTTACCATGCTAATGAAATTGATGAAATTTTTGACGCTATTTCATATTTGAAGGGTGGTTCTGTTGTCAGAATGGTTTCTGAATCCATCGGACAAGATCTTTTCTTGAAGGGTGTGTCTAACTATTTGAAGAAGTATTCATTTGGTAATGCCAAGTCCGATGATTTATGGGATGCCGTCAGTGAAGTGTCGGGTAAAAACATCACTGAATTGGTAGAACCATGGATCAGAGCTGTTGGATACCCAGCATTGAAGGTCACCTCTAACGAAGCAGATGATGGTAAAACTATCAAGATCTCTCAAGAGAGATTCCTTATTGAGGGTGCGAGAAAGGAGGATGATGAAATCACTTGGTGGATTCCAAATGTTGACAACATGCAAACCAAAGAAAAGGTTATCCCAAGCGACAACTTTTTGAAGCTTAATCAAGACACCAATGGTTTCTATAGAGTTTTCTATGATGATAAGTTAATGGCAAACATTGTCGCAAACTTAGAAAAGTTGAGTGCAAAAGATAAGATTGGTTTGATTGCAGATGCTAGTGCTGGTGCAAGAGCCGGTATCATCAAGACTTCCCAATTTTTAGAGCTTGTCAATCAACTGAAGAATGAATCACACGTTGCCGTCTGGAGCGAAATCATTGCAAAACTTAGTATTTTGAAAAACTCATTTTACTCTGATAAGGAGATTTCTGAGAAGCTTGTAGCATTCTCAAGAGACCTTTATAGAAACAAATTTGAAGAACTGATTAAGTCTGACTCTTTGGACTTTAACGGAGAAAAGCTTGCGTCTACACTATTTGAACAGGCTGGGATCTCTCAATTTGAAGTTGCCGTTTCCAAGGCTCTGCAAATTTTCCAATCCAAGGATATTAAACCACTTTACAGACAAGCAGTTTACAAGATTTTAGTATCAAATGAGACCACTTGTAATGATGAAATTTTCCAATGTTTACTTGATGAAGTGAGACATCCAACCACCATTGATGGCCGTGAAGTTGCATTAAGATCATTAGGAGCTTTAAGCAAAGTCGACGAATACTTACCGAAGGTCTTGGACTTGTTCTTTGATGGCAGCGTTCCAGAAATGGATTATCAGTTTTTAGCCATTCCATTAGCTTCGAATGCTGGAACAAAGGCCAAATTTTGGGAATTTTTCAAGGAGAACTATCCAAAATTTAGATCAGATGTCTCCATGTGGACCTTGGATCGTGTAATCAAGGGCTTCCTACCAAAGCTAGTCTCTGCAGAACTCTCTAATGACGTTGAGACATTCTTTGGAGACAAGGACAACACCGGTTACGAAAAGGGTTTGAAGCAAAGTATTGACAGCATCCGTAACGACGTCCGTTGGAACGAGAATGCACGCGAGAACGTGAGAGAATGGCTCGTTCAGAACGGCTACTGAAGGGCAGGTGCAACTCACACCAATTGCTGTATAGCTAGCCAGTGTACTTTGTTGGTGAAGTAATAATAAAGATAGTCGACTAACGTATTTTAGCACGTGATCACCGTGGATTTAATAACAGCAGCACACGACACACGACACATGAGGCCCGAACTAGCTAGAGACTGAGCCCCGCCGGTGGCCCAAAGTCCAAAGTTTAAACGTGCCGATCGCCACATTGGGCGCTTTAATTTGTTCGCTATTCGCTGCAGCGGGGCTCGGCTCCGCGCGGAAGCTCTGGTGTCATCGGAGACGTCGTCGATGGGGGCTTAATTGGAGAAAGAGGGAAGGGCGGTCGTCACTCGTCACCATGCCAGTGGGGCGCAGTTCAATCACAGTGATCGATGCTGATGGTGCGCATGTACAGGTGGATGCTGTAGAGTGAGTGATGCACTCGTGGTGTGTTGGTGGAGTGCTCTCAGCTTCCCCACGAATAGAAAGCATCAGCTGTTGCCGGCGCCTCACATGCATGTTGGGAGTGGTATTCTCAAATTCCCGTGTAAACCGAGTTGTTATTTGTTATTTCTTCACCGGCCCACTAAATTGATGAGATGAATAGGCTCCACGTTCCGGACAACCCACAGTCCACAGTTCATGCCTGCTGAGAAAAGCCTCCAAATGTCCACCTTTGCCACTTTTCCTGCTGTTGCTTCTTCTTCTTCTTCTTCTTCTTCTTTGTCATTGTCTGTATCTCCCGAGGAAACTTTGGATTATTCTTACTGCACCTCATTCAATAATGAAGTTCAGCTCTATTGCCTTAACATCTTTGTTGACAGCAGTTTCTGCATCTCCAATTTTCAGAAGAGATGTTAACGACACTGCTGTCGAATCCAACAATACGGTAACATCTCCTGGTTTTATCCAAGAATTTCTCTTTGACGGTCCTGACTTTACAGGTATCCAAGTCTCCATTGGTTCCGACAACCAAACTCTCTTACTCAGGCTCGACACAAAGACCTCCGACTTATGGGTCAATTCCGATATTAATGAATATTGTTTGGCCTATGTTCCAGTCCCATCTTTCTTCAACATCTCCTCTTCAGAAAATATCACTGCGGTTTCAGACTTCAATAGTAAGTTGCAATCCGATGTCGACAAGTCTTTCGACAAGTTCCAAATTGAGCAAGCTTCAAAGCTTGAATCATTTGTTGCACCAAGCGCATCAATCTCTCCTGAAGGAATTAAGAGTTATGCTTCGGTCAGACAAGAACAATTCAGCTCTTTACTAGCTGTTGAAAAGCTTTCCATATCTTCGGAGAATGCTCTCTTCACTAAGACAGCTTCTTTAGATGCCATTCCATCTGCCGTTCAAAATTTTGGTCAAGGTTTCACCTCAAAGGGTGGTCGTCTTGCTACTAAGGTTGCATCTGACGGTGAACAATTTGCAACCAAGGTTACAAGTATTGGTGAATCCATCTTTACCGTTGCTACCAAAGCAGGTGCTGAGTTTGCCTCTAAGGCTACTTCCGAAGGTGGTGAGTTTGCTACTAGAGTTACCTCAGAAGGTGGCGAGTTTGCAACTAGAGTTACTAGCTGGGGCGAAGGTGTTGCCACTGATGTAACATCTGCATTTGGTGACGTTACCAGTGAAGCAGTCAATGGCTGGGGTAAACTTACCTCTGGTTTTGCTAACATTTTTGGGCTTCAGAAAAGAGCAGAACCAACAGCATCTACTGTCCATAGAAAAGCATCTTCTTCGTACGTTGCTTCCTCTACGACAGTCCAGGATTTTATTCCAAAATCTACTATCATTCCATCCTCTAATGTTACCATCTCCAACAACACTGTCTCAGTTGAGAATTTGATTTATCAAATTGACCACGATTGTTCCTTATACGGCGTGTTCAATGATTCCTCTTCCAAGTCTTTCGAATCCAGTGGTGATTTCTGGTACACAGAGTTTGAAGGTGAATACGTTTTTGGCTCTTTGGGTAACGATACTATTTCTCTTTCCGGTGTGAGTGTCAACGCTACTATCGGTGTTGCCGACGCTTCTGAATCCAACATTGGTGTCCTTGGTATCGGAAAGTCTTCCAATCATTCCTCTTTCCAATCATTCCCTTACCTCTTAGTTGAAAATGGTGCAATCTCAAAACCAGTTTATTCATTGATTATTGCTTCCCTTGAATCATCCATCACATTTGGCGCAATTGATTTTGCATCCATCGAAGGTGATATTGTTCTTTTACCTTTCATCAATTCAACCGAAGAAATTGCAATCACTTTATCTGGTTTGAACATCTCCAGTCCAAGTAACGAGTCGATCATCGCACTCGGTAAGGCACCAGCAATCATAGACATCGCTAACAGTAATTCATTATTGCCAGAGCTTGTGGTTTCCTCATTTGTTTCAGAATTGAACTCTACCTTTGAGGTTTCCTACAGTAAGAACTTTGGCAGATATATCATCTCTGATTCCAATGAAGATATTTACAATACTTCTGTTAGCTGGGGTTTCCAAGGTGAATCATTTGAAGTGCCATTATCCAACTTTGTCACCCCATTATTTGAAGAAGAGACTGTTTATATCAACAAGTCTTCCCCATTGAGTGGACCAAATACCAATAGTTCATTCTACTACGATATCTCTTCCAATTCCACTACATCTAAGTATATCTTAGACATTTTACCAAGCGACGATGAATCTGCGGTACTGGGCCTAAATTTCTTCAAGGATACTCTTGCTTTAATTGTCGATTTGGAGGCGGAGAAGGTTGGGCTCGCATATTCCGCAGACAATGAGGAAGAGGAAGGTTTGCTAATCATCATTGATGATCAAATTCCAAACTCTGCAAACGCTTCTCAATACGGGGACTTCTACGGTTCGGACAACATAACCACCCTATTTGCCTTTTAAAAAAATCCACTCGCCACTTAGAGGCTAAAACTCTAATCATGTGATACCATACAAACGTCCTGCCACTTTGGCATGTACTACTTACTGATCTTCTCTATATTCGTTCGTCTTATTTTAATTTCTGCCATTATTGTACAGCGCTCGTCTCGCATCTGCTTATAGTCTATCGGAGTTCGCAGCTGCCAGAAAACCATGCCGCCGGAATCCGGGCACGGAAAAACAAATACTCTTCCAAAAAAGCAAAACAGTAGGCGTTCCCAATTCGGCCATCCTGCCTAATCCGGTAAATGTGCTTTGCCTAACTGGGGAATTCGGCAGGGACTGGAGATTTGACGGATCAACCGAAGCAGTGGAGATTGACTTTGCTTCATTCCGACCATGTGCGGCGGATCTTCATTCAAACCACAAAGAGGTTCTCACTGTGGCCATAAAATGCATCTCTTCAATCTCAAAATTTGAAAAAGATTTGTTCACTCAGGGAGTGGTAATAAGGAACTTCGGGAGACCAGGGGTTACCTGCTTAAGCGAGGACATAAACGAACTAAGAAGTGCGCACTTCTCATCTAACACTTGCATTGATACTGTAATTACCCCCCAAGTCCAGTGACTGATACCGCCGAAAGCATGCTACAGTGTATACCATTTCTGTTATGCGTCTCTACGGTAGCCGCCGTCCCCGTCTTACCAAAAAAGGCGACCATTGATACCCCTAAACCTGGCTACATTCGGGAAGAACTCTTCTCGGGTCCTGACTTTGAAGCAATTCTAGTCTCGCTTGGGTCCGACAATCAAACAGTTTTGCTCAAAGTGGATACAAATACCCCTGATTTCTGGGTGAATGCAAACAATAATGATTACTGTCGAGCATTTTATCCATTATCGTTGAGTAACAGCAGCGATTGGAATGATTTTGATACAAGTATTCAAGAATTAGTTAATGAGAATATCGAAAAACTCCAATGGAGCCAAGCCTCCCAACTCAAGACAATTTCAACAACGAATGCTAGTGCTTTAGCAAGTTTGGCCAGAGTGCGTAACTCCCAATTTGAGCAGTTCATTTCGAAAGAGACCGCATCCGTGGGGTCAAAGATCAGTGAGTTTATAAGCACTGCAGACGGGTATGTTCCAACCAATGGCGTCACTTTTGGAGCACCACTTACATCAAAGGGTGGTTTGTATGCTACCAAAACAGACGACGATGAAGTTGGTCTCGAGACTACTGTTACTAGTATTGATGGAACACTTTATACAATGGTCACAGGATTTGTCGACTACAATGCCTCTACTAAGTTTGGGAAAAGAGAAGATGATGAACATGATGGGAACGAAGAACATGATGAACATGATGAACATGATGATACTGATGGGAATGGGAATGGGAATAGTGGTTTTGCGCATCATTCTCGCTTATCAGCCTCTTTGCTGAAAGCATCCTCTGTGGCATTCACCTCAACTGCAAGTTTTGTGCCAACAGCATCGTCTTTCTATAGACCGAGTCAAAGTTCTGCTGCCACCAACATACCAGCTGATAGCTTCCTCTATGAAATTGAACGTGATTGTTCTTTGTTTGGAACCTACAACACCACATCCTCTGATACACTTGAATTATCAGATGAGAAGCTGCTAATTCTTTCAACAGAACAATTTGCCCTTGGCCCAATTGGCAATGAACAAGTCACCATTGGTAACGTTACCATTAACACGACCATTGGAATTGCGGAGAACTCTGATTCCAACGTTGGTGTTTTGGGTCTAGGCAAATCTAATAACGACAGCTTATTCGAATCTTTCCCAACCCTGCTTGCCCGCAGTGGTGAGATTTGGAAACCTTTCTACTCCTTCTATGCAGGAAGTGAGAGATCCGTTCTCCTATTTGGTGCCGTAGAAGAGGAATTTTCTTATGGCAATGTGACCCTTGTTCCAATTTTGAATGATACTGATAGCATTGCCATCACCTTAGATGCGATTGACCTCATCTATGAATTTGAAAGTAGTATCGGAAGTGATTCTGGTTCAATGGGGGGGCTTGGACCTTCCAGAAGCGACAATCGCTACTATTCCGATGACAAAACCAACCAAAAGAGGAGCAGACAATTTAACAAGAGGGATTATGGTAGCTTTGGGGATGGAGATGGTAGTGACAGAACCAGACGTACCATGACCAAGCCAATTGCCGCAGGCAAGGCTATTGCGTATGTTAATACCGCCACAAAGCCATTGCTTTTACCACGGGACATCTTGCTCTCTTTGGTGAGCTCCCTCAACACTATCTTCAATGTTACGTTCAGCGAGGATTATGGTAGGTTTATTTTGCAATTGACCAATCCCGTCAAGGGTACAGGTGTCGACCGTGGTGACGTCTTCCTTGTTTTCAACTTTCAAGGTACTCAGTTCTATGCACCTCTTGAGAACTTTCTCCTTTCTTTAGAAGATGACGAGATAATCTACTATAACAAGACCTCTCCTTTTGACGAAAGTATCACTAACAGCTCCTTCTATTTCGCCTATGATGATGATGAGGATGCCTCGGAGCAATTTAGTGGTGGAACAACAGACGATATTATCAGTTCCACAACAGATCGTTTCATTTTCACCATTCTTCCAAGTGACGATGATAGTGTAACCCTTGGTCTTGATTTCTGGAAAGACTCGGTTGCCTTATTTGTTGATTTGGAGAAGCATCAAGTTGGTCTTGGCTATAGTACTATCAGTGATGACCTTGATGATGAGAGAACCATCATTATTGTTAACGAAACCATTCCTCATGCTGAGTATGCGAAGGAATATGAGAGTTACTATGGTGCATCCTCGGGAAATTCGTCTCCTTCCCCAACCAAACTATACCCATTCTAGTATGTTTACTTGGCAAGCTCTAAGCTGTAGTATGCTTGCATTTTTACTTTAGTATTGCCCAAAAAATGCGTTCTTAATTTGTCTACAATCAACCGTGACGTCAATGCATTTGCGGCAAGAAGTAAATGTTAACGTGCAAGTAAACTGCTATCGTATAATTGATGCAAAATGTCCATATACTGTCTTCTTAATTGAATGGCTACATTGTGTAAGTAACAAGGTTCCAGTACATTTCCCCAGTAGAAAGTAAATTTCCATTGGGAGTCAGTACGTTTTTCACTGAGCCGGTACATTCAGGCCAATAGCTAAGAAACTAGGCGCGTCTGAAATGTATACCAACACCCACTGGAAGGGCACCGAAATGGACTGTACATATATGCTGCTGTTGAAAGTAGTAGTTTAACTAAAGCTGACACATCATATGATCTAACAAAAGGGTCATATGACTAGATTATCAAAACTCGCTAATATCTTTCTGCCAACTTTCTAAAATATGTCTAGTTTGAAATCTGGTTGAAACATTGGTTTCTGCCTCCAGTTCGAAGATTAATATCAATAGAATTGCGGTTTAAAGTAAAGGTTTGGGCTAACAATAGCTGTGGCAGACGGTTGAAGTTCCAAAACTTGTATTTTGCCTGCACATGAAAGATATAACTTTTATATTTAAGGTTTAGTGAAATAATATAATTGTTCCCTAGTGAAAAATCAAACCTCTTTACTGAAGTGTGATATTAAGGGAAAAAGACAATTTGATCCTTTAAAAGCCCTCATCTTTTTTTGATGACGTAAGCAGTAAGATACTGGTTTGTATTTGTAAAACTCTTCTGCTTTCACAAATTCCCTGTTAGCTCAGTCGGTAGAGCGTTCGGCTTTTAAGAGTTCTACTAAGAAGTCGACCGAAATGTCCAGGGTTCGAGCCCCTGATAGGGAGTTTTACCATTAATTTTTTTTTTCGCGCCATATTAACGTGTACTTCCACGTCTGGTCTGCGGTGTTCAGGGCGGTTGATTTTTGAGTAATTCAGGGTATCGATTGGAGCTGCTTATATTACACAAAGAGCAAAATTAGAGCTAAACTTCGTGATTAGTGATAGGCTTATGGAAACTCTCCGTTTTCCATTTCGACGTCGGTGTAACTTCTGCTGGAGAGCACTCTCTCAAGTTGCATTTTAATTTGTGACGGTGGAGTTTCTGCACGCTTTGAAACTTTCATCGCGTTGGATGTTGTGTTATTAAAGACAAATCTTTTTGGTCTCTTAGAAGCGTCTATTATTTGTTTGTTCATTGAATTGATCCTGGAAGGACTCAAAGCGGTCAGCATTTTGGATGATGGATTTGGGTACGTTCTGAAAATACCCGTCGGTGGAGTTGTTGTTAGGGGGGTTTTGCTTTTTGCAGATTGCTGAAGTGAAAGCTCTGCATTCAACTGAGTGGATGATCCTATCTCATCATCCGAACTTTCACTCGAAACGCCATCAGAATTTTTTGTGTTGAGTCTTATAGTTGCAGGTGGTGTTCTGAGATCAGATACCTGCTTGACGTATTTGGTTTCCGATGGCATATATGGTGATTGAAGAAGGCTGGAAATGTTATTAGAGGACAGAGCTGAATGCAATCCAGGATGGATTGAGTGATGTTTCGGACCACCAATTTGACAGTTTTGAGGATCCGGTTTGTTGATGATGTACTCCATGAGGTCGCCATAGTAAGATTCACTTGTGTTTCCTAGGGGTGGTAGATGAATGTGGTTATGCCTTGGTTGCTTGGGAAGACTTTCCATAGAAGGAGGCGTGCTGAGAATTGAATTAAGTTTGGAAGTAGAGCAACTGTCGTTGGGAATGTTTTCCTTGGATGGAGTTGGCTTCAGCTTTGGAACATTCGGGCTTGTCCGTGCTCTGTTATAAATGGAGCTGGAATATTTCTTACCGGGCTTGATGACCTTGATGTTAGTGGTAGATAATATGTTCTGTGAGTTGACCACTTTGAACATGTCTCTCATGATCTCCATTTTTCTGTGACCGAAATCAGGTTTGCTTGAGAGCATACTACTACTGTTGTTGCTAGGGCCGAGTCCCTGGATCAGAGATGCAGCGTATATGAGCTCTTCTCGCTTCTGTTTAAATATTCTCAGAATATTAATCAACAAGTTGATTCTCTCGTCCTTCTTCAAATGATCAGGCTCTCTGTGGATACAATTGCCTGGCCACCAGTATGGTTTTGATGAATTACCTAGCTTGTATGGATACTTGGATTGTTTCTTTGGCTCAATGACTTTGATCCATGCTTTGGCTAGCAGCTTACATGGAATCTGCTGGAACTCTTCAAAACAATTATAAAGATAGTTTTTCACATCAACTTTATCATGAGGATTGATTTGGAGGTATTTGTAGCTGCCGGATGTGATTGAGCTTGCATTGGAAGACAATGAGCCAAAGTTTGAGGTGTTGCTCACAGATGAGGACGTTGATAAGTTCAATGAATGGTTGGGAGATGATGTTGCAGCGGCTCTCATTGCCATGCTATTATTGCTGCTTTTTTGGCCATCATGGTTGTGATTGTATATGCTTGAGTTTACTATGTTAGAAATCAGATGCTGAATATCGGAGTTGTTGGAGATATTATTGAAGCTGGTCGAGCTGAATGAACCATTAGGCGCCGTACACTCTATACCCTCGGTGACAACTTTTTCAAAAGTGTGTGATGCATTCTGGAAAAAGCCTAAGAAGGAGAGATTATGTGTCTCACAAAGTTTTGCAGCAAGTTCTTGGATTGATTGAATATCATCTTCGACGGAATTGGAAGGTTCAGTCATTGCGGGAGCCATGATTTATTCACACTTTCCTGTAGTTGTCAACGAGCTGCTGTTGAAGGGAAATGAGACGGATCGTTAGATAACTAGTAGTATTATGATGCATCCATAAGAAAGTCACGGTAGGATTGTGGTGGATTTATAGACCGGGCCTGGTGATCCCACTGAGACCATACAGAGTAGTGTTGTCCGAGTATTGATGTACATTTAGACACTGGAATGAAACATAGCACAAACTTCGACGATATGCGGAAGATTGATTCGAATGAACTCACAGGGTTGTGATGTGTAAAAAAAGTCCGAATTGATAGAGCAGAAAGTCCGGAGAGGAAAAGCTTATGAGGCGTGAGAACTTGGTTTCATATCTGTAGCATCGGATTTAGCCCCTTACCTTTAGTTTTACAACGGTTGTGCGGAGATTCTCAACTGTGTTGGGCTTTCTAACTACAGCAGAATAGTTCTAGAAGATGGACAGGATATAATTTGTACACATAAGGTTTATAACTAGTTGACAATATTGTATTGGCAATGTTCATGTCGGAGTTTCAGAAGATCGGATAAGCGAAAGTGCGCTTCGAGGAGGATCCGATGAATGGTTCATTTTTGAGAATGAGATCACGATTTCTTATTGCGCTACGAGTCTCATTCTAGGAATATATTTCCTGTTTTCCCGCTTACTACACGCATAAGGTTCGTGGAGAATGACCGCATCTTTGACTTTGTCTGGGATAGACATTGATAAATTAGAGAATGAATTGCGGGGGTTAAGCATCAAGGAGATTATTGATCATCCTACTAAGAGTCGAGAGGAAATTGCATTTGGTCTATTTGAGATTGCAAGCGAGAAGGAGAAGATTGGACAGCTCAATGATGCATCTGATTATTATTGGAAAGCGTTCAAGCTTGATGACAAGGTTGATGTGAAATATAGAGAGCGATATTTTCAGAGCTTGCAAAAGGATGAAGAGCAGCAGCAAAACGGAGAGGGCAAAACCACGAGAATAGTTACAAACAGTCACGTAAAACCGCTAGAATTGAACAAAGCCCAGCTAATTAGCTTGCTAGATAGTTATTCCACAAGTGAATTTGTACCAGATGACGAGAAGAAGCTAGTATTCTTTGAGAAACTGCCATATGAAGTGATTGAACATATTTTTGAGACGTTAATTGATTGGGACACACCATCGTGGATCAACTTGAGTCTGACATGCAAGAAACTTGCTTACATTGGATTACGAGACAAGAACATTTGGAGTCATCTCAGCAATCTTGTCTATGGCAGACAACAGTATGCGGACAACGATGCGGAGAAGTTCAAATATCTGATCAATAGTCAATGGAGTATGAATCATTATAAGATGCTAAATGAGAGACCATATGTGAAATACCATGGTGCGTACATCAGCAAAGTGTCATACATGAAAGAGGGTGCCAGAAGTGAGAATTCGAACTCATGGAATTTGCCGTACAGGATGATTACTTATTATCGATATTATCGGTTCTATGCGGACGGAACCTGCGTAAAGATGATCACAGTTCTCGAGCCAAAGAAGGTGATACCGAGACTTCACAGAGGATATAAAGTTAGTGAAGATAGAGAACTGCTGGACGAGATGAGACGAGATGAGGGCTCAAAGGTTATTGAGAGCCCCGTTGATAACTTCAACAATAGAAACTGGCTGAGGATCTTCCAAGGTACGTACCACATGACGCTGCATGGAGAAGTTGAGACAAATTGTGACGGTCCAGTGGAAAAGTACAGATTCATTGATAAGTTCAAGATTGTCAACAGCGGGAAATATCACCGCCACAATAAACTTGAATGGGTCGATCTGGGGTACTACGACACAATCAATCGCACACACAACTCTTTGAACAGAGAGAATGAGAAGGATTTTGTGTTTAGCCGAGTGAAATCGTACAGCTACTGACTAACCTGTTGTGTACCTGATAGACTAGAAGCTTATATTGTATAGATAACAGCACGCATGGATACCGTACCCAACTGTAGTGAAGGAGCCCATTTCGTTTCAGACTTCCCCAATAGGCAAAGAGCTACTGAGATAGTTGAACCCTGAATCCTGTCTGATTCATGAACTGCATGCAAACCTCTCCAGCTGCCTGGGGCAGACAATTGGTGACTCCTTCCTACAAAACATGACTCCATCCAAGTTGCAGTCTGACTTCGCTCCCCCACACTGGCACCCCCGTCCGACCGTTTTCGGGCCGCCGCTGCGCCGGGGAAGACCAAATTAGTGCTGCCGCCGCTGGCCGTGTCCCCTCGGGCGGGTGGGATATCGCGGGATGTACGCAGACGCCTTTTTTCGCAGCTGTTGCGAGCGGACATGGCGATCAGTTCGGAGTAGGGGAAGAGCGAGGAGAGAGAAAAGCGCGATAGCGAACGGAGGCTCGGCGAGGAGTCAGTGACGAGTGACGAGTGACGGGGAAACAGGGCAACAGGGCAACAGGGCAAGAGCTATAAAATGAATGTCGGCCGCCGCTAGGGTGTCAAGGACAGGGTCGGGCATGCGTTTTCAGAGCAAGATAAACTTGTCAATTGCAACACACCTGCTACACACAATTACACGTTCACACTTACAATGCCAGCACAAATTTATGTCACATCCCTTGATGATGTTCAAGTCCTAGGTGAGGTTTCTGAAAAGACCCTCCTTTCCCCAACCACTCCAAAGGATATTTTGACGAAGGAAGCCCTCAAGTTTGTTGTTATGCTTCACAGAGCATTCAACGAAACAAGAAAGCAATTGCTCGCCAACAGACAAGAAGTTCAAAAGAAACTTGATGCTGGTGAATCTTTACATTTCCTCAAGGAGACAGAATACATTAGAAACGATCCAAACTGGAGATGTAACCCAACCCATCCAAAGTTGATGAGCAGAAAGGTGGAAATCACCGGTCCACCGGATGCTAAGATGATTGTTAACGCTTTCAACACCGACGTGCACACATACATGACTGATTTTGAAGATTCTTGTGCCCCAACTTGGTCAAACATGCTCTATGGACAAGTCAACCTTTACGATGGTATCAGAGATCAAATTGACTTTACTAACGAGAAAACAGGTAAGCGTTACAAGATTAATAAAGAAGGTAGAAGAGTCCCTGTGATGATTGTTAGACCAAGAGGCTGGCACATGGTTGACTCTCACATTACCGTTTCTGGTGAACCAATCTCCGCATCTATCTTGGATTTTGGCCTCTTCTTCTTTCACAATGCTAAATACTTGATCTCTCAAGGTCTTGGTCCTTTCTTTTACTTACCAAAGATGGAACATTGGCTTGAAGCAAAACTTTGGAATGATATCTTTTGTGTTGCGCAAGACGCTCTTGAAATTCCAAGAGGTACTATCAAGGCAACCGTGTTGATTGAAACCTTACCAATCTCTTATCAATTGGATGAAGTCTTATATGCCTTAAGGGATCACTCATCTGGTTTGAACTGTGGTAGATGGGATTACATGTTCTCTACTATCAAGAGATTGAGAAACCAAAAGGATCACATCTTACCAGATAGACAACAAGTTACCATGTCTGTCCCATTCATGAGTAACTACGTCAAGCAATTGATCAAGATTTGCCACAAGAGAGGTGTTCACGCTATGGGTGGTATGGCAGCTTTTATCCCTATTAAGGACGACCCTGCAGCTAACTCTACTGCATTGGAAGCAGTGAGAAAGGATAAGTTAAGAGAAGTCTTGGCTGGCCATGACGGTACTTGGATTGCTCACCCGGGCTTATTGGATACCGCGTTGAGCGTCTTTGAAAAGCATATGCCAACTCCAAACCAATTGTTTGCTCAAAAGACAGACAACGTCACTGAAGCCGATTTGGTTGACACCAACATCAAGGGCGGTGAGATCACCATGAAGGGTTTGAATGCAAACATTTTCATTGGTTTGAACTACATGGAATCTTGGTTGAGAGGCCTTGGTTGTGTCCCAATCAATCACTTGATGGAAGATGCCGCAACCGCGGAAGTTTCAAGATTGCAATTATGGTCTTGGTGTAAGCATCAAGTAAAGATGGATGATACCGGTAAGACCATCACCGCAGACTACGTTTGCCAATTGATTGACGAAGAAGTTGCAAAACTTGATCACAGAGAAGGTAACAAGTTTGCCATCGCTGCAGGTGCGTTAAAGGAAGAATTGACAGGTAGAAAGCCATTGGCGGAATTCTTGACTGACATTTTGTACCCATACATTGCAACTCCAGGTACGCCAATTGACCTGTCAACTTTGAAAGCTTGATTGAGTCAGGATATTATTCAATTCATAACCCCCAACCTTATGAGGTTGTTTTCTATTTATAACGTTTCTTCTTGGATTTCCGACAGATACTGTTTAACGAACACAAAATACACATTCCGCACATATACGAATCGCCACTAGCCCTTAAAACAGTAACATTTAACATTATCTAGCAAATAATTATAGAGTTGGATGAGAGACTANATTAAGATATCCATGCATTTTATCATTTTATTCTGATCAAAGATGTTGAGTTTGACGGTATTATTGATGACGATACTATTTCCAACCTTTTTAGCATGTAGTAGATTGTGAATCTCATCAAAAAATACGTAGATATGATCTCTAATGAATACCATGTCAACCTTGAGTTCGCTATATTTGATATTCAAAGTACTGAGAACATTCTTGATGACGTTGCGCGCTTCAACTAAGGATAATCCATCAACCTCCTTCATCTCTAGTTGCCTATAGCGATCACCAAGTTCTACTTCTGTGATTGCAATCTCTTCATTTCCTATTAGAGTTACTTTCAATGTTCTCATTTCTTCTGTGAGTTTGAGGTTTGTAAGTCCCAGTTCACGATTAGCCTTCTCAAGTTCTTTTCGTTGACTATTGATTCGGTTCATCTCATCACCCGTGAGCTGGGTTTTCGCTGATAATTCTGCCCGTAGTTTAACGTTCTCCGTTGTGAGTGCTTCGAGCCGTGTCGACATTTGAGAGAACTCAGATTGAAGTGTGGATACCCGGTTTGAGGCGGTGTTGAGATCTGCTTTCAAAGCCTCATTGTCCTTAGTGAGGAATTCTACCTTTGATTTGAAGTCTGCTTTCAAACTCTCGTTTTCGTTTGTGAGAGATTTCACCTTTGATTTGAGGTCTGAATTTCCACTCTCTAAGGACTCGTGATCGTCTAGTTGCAACTTTAACTGTGCATTAGCATCCTGTATGTTCTGTAGTTTTTCAACCTGAGACTTGACTTCTTTCTCGAGCAATTTGGCCTTTTCAACCCAGAACATGCGTTCCTCATTGCCTTTGTCTGCCTCAACGATTAGCTCATTACGGTCCTTCTTCAGCTTATCAAGCTTACTATTGTAGTTAGAGATCACACTTTGGCTTATCTCTTGTTCCTTAGATAAAAGTAGTGTTGTTTTCTCAAGACTGTTTTCAAGCTTCTCGATTTGTTGACTCTCAGACTTCAAAATAGATTTGAGTTTTTCGTTCTCACTCCTGAGTTCAGTTAGAGTCGTGTTGTGTACTGAATCTTTGTTCTGCACATCAACAACTTTCAACATGAGAGATTCCTTCTCCTCGATCAGTAGAGCATTATCATGCTTTAGTTTGACCACATCACTTTCTAAGTTCGTTATAGCAATATCCTTTTTCGTGAGCTTAAGTTCCAATTCATGAATGAGCAATGTTTGCTCTTTGAGAGTGTTCAATAATTCCACCATTCCGCTATCATTCGTAAGAAACGGAGTTAGATTTTTCTGCTCCAAATCGGAGACTACTTCCCTATTAGGAGAAGAAGGATTAACAAAATTGTTGACCTTGGGAGTAGAAGAACTGAGAGTTGCTTTATTTTCTTCAAATTCTTGAGTGGGTTCCAGGCGCTGTGGGGCCAAATGGGGGATATCCCTCTCGTCTTTTCTATTAGAATCTGAGATATTGTTCAATTGGCTTATTTTCTGTTTTGTTTTCTTCCTTATCTCCAAAATCTCTTTGAATTTTTCATCCGATACCATTGGTATCTTCTTCGACTGTGTTGATGAATTGGTAACAGGAACTGATTGATCGAGAGGTTCATCATCATCAGATGTTAAATCCATTAATGGAAATTCATGTGGGTCTTTATAGCGGTCGTACTTCCAGTTATCGACACTGCCTGCAGTGTTCAGATTCGGTACACCGGGCCCCATGCGGTCTTTGTGACGTCGTGAATGGTACATGCTGGGCTACCGGAAAATGTGAATATGCGAGACCACAATTAACTGGAGGAGCTAGGGCATACAGTAGAGAGTCATGTTTACGTTTCCTTTCAACTCTCACGAAGTCCCAACAGCAAATTTCAGATTTGAGATGCGGGACGCGCCTCGAGCCTCATTTCGTCTCGGAGTTTCGTCACTCTTTAGCTTGCCCTTTTTCCTTTTATTACACAGTTTACACATACGTGAGGAAACATGTAGCCATGGTCCACACCACGGCTAAAACCCAGTCAGAAGTTTTATTTACTAACCTCTTTTTTCAGCTTGTTGATACTTTCCAGCAACAACTCGATTTCTCGAACACCTCTTCTCAGAACTTCAAATTTTTTGAGTGGTTTCTCCACCCCTTTTTCTGCAAGTTCTTTCAATTGTCGTTCATTTCGACGTCTTTGACGCTGTGTAAGTTTTGATTGGGCATCCGGATCTTGCAGATCAAATTTGGAAGATTTAATGAGTGCCTGAAGGTTATCAAATGAGGTTTTGATCATATCTCGTCGTTTCTTTTCTGTGATGTTGTGCGTGATTTTGCGGTCTTTCTTGGGCTGTTTTGGTATACAATCATCGGCTTCTGAACATTCTTTCTTGATATTATTTGGTTTAGGTGTTGACTTAGATTTAGGTTTAGAGGGAACTTTTGCTTTTGCTTTTGCTTTTGCTATTATTTTTTGTTTCTTTGTTGTTGGTGCTGTATGATCTTGTGCCTTTCGCTTTGATGGTTTTGGCAATATGCCCTCAGTAGCGGTAATAGAATCAGAATAGGGCGACAAAACTTCTTCTTTTTTGACGTTTGTTTTTTGAGATTGCGGTCTGGCGGGATTGCTGGCAATGGAATCCAAAAAGGATTCCAGTGCTAAGGATTCTGTATTACTCAAAAGGTGATTTTGTTTCTCCAAGGAGCCCATGTTGAGAGATGGACTGAGTGGATTAAGAAATCTGGGTAGCGTTGGCATTGCTGATGATAACGTTGTTGGATGTTGTTGTGGCAGTGGAGATGGAAATTTACCAAACGTGTCCATCCTCGGAGACGGGACGGATGATAAAGGATAGTTTCCATAATTACTGAAAGGTAAGATGGAGTCTTGCAACGCTGATAGTGCCTGTTGTTGTTGTTGCTGTTGTTGTGGTTGAGGAGAGCGAACGTTTGCAAGGCTGGGGATGTTCATGTTGAAAAAGTCGTGTTCATGTGGGTGTTGTAATGAAGGGAATGCATGAGCATGGTTGTTTGTCGAAGGAGACATTAGCATCTGCCCTATTGAATCAAAATCAAAGGGCGGAGGAGTATTGACATCGTTTAGAAAGTCTTGAGTATGATGACTGGGTATCAAGTTATGGTGATTCGGTGTCGCATTGCTCGCCATAAGCATGAATGCAGCCGTGTCGAAATCAATATTATTTGTTGGGGTGGTTAAGGGATTGATCGATAATTCCGCAGATAAGAACGTCGGTGTCACGGGCAATGTAGACATCGATATAGGAACTGTAGCTGAATGCAATTCTGTGGTTATTCCCGTTCCAACAACAGCCGTCGGCGTGTCATTGCTGTTCGGAGTGACAGATCTAGATACCGAGTGCAGCTGGTGCGGCGAAGAAGAGTCCCTGGACGGAGTGAGCGTAGACATGCAGACATTCACTGTTGCTCGCAGAAATCAGAAGTCAATATATGCAAATAAATAGTAGGAAAGGGAGGTACGTATAATCGGAATGAGTGGATGACAGCGCTAAAAGTATTATTAAGAGTAAAGTGTGTGGTAGTAACGTGGCACTAGCTAGGTCTCATGAAATGTACGAAATTCATGTCGCCAAGCGCCAGGAGCTTTCCACGATGTGCACTTTTCACATGCACATACCACGTGGATTGGCTGGAAGTTGCCTAGGGCCGTGGCATGTGAAAACTGGCAGCGGCGGCTAAACTGCCCGATTCAGCCTGAAAGTGAAAAGTTCTCGGCCGCGCAGGTTTCTCGGCTAAACTTCCGCATTCGGCGGCGGCAGGGTTATTTGCGGGCTGCAGTGACAAACTTGGCCAATCTGGCGTCGGTGACATGTCGTGGAGCGTCCACGACGCCGGCCTGCTCTAGAATGCTTGCAGTGTTTAGGATGTTACGTTTCCAATCAACCTTTCTCACGTCATTGGTAAACTTGACGCGTGTCGCCCATTCGCGGAGATCTCTCTCGTTGTCATAGTCCAGGTTTGCAAGAATGTGAGAAATTGCCTCCTCCTGGTGATCGTTGTAGTAGGTGATACCATCTTGTGCCGCGTCGTTGAATGCCGTCACTGTAGAAGTGTCGAGCTTCGCTGCACTAGCAACAATGAATGCCGACCACGGCGTGTAGATCTCACCGATTCTTTTCACTTCACCACTGTCGTAATATTTCTTCGTGGTGAAGTATTCCCACATGAATGCATCACAGTCACCTGCATTAACGCTCTGACGTAGGTTCTTGAAGTTGTTCAGCACCTGGAAGTCGAAAGAATGCGGGAATTTCTCTTGTAAACCAAGAATGAAGGACATCACGTAGGATCCGGATCCAATTCTAGATACGCCAATTCTGTTATTACCGGGTTTCTTCAAGTCCTCAATGCTCTGTAAATCGTCTCTTTGCATACCCGTAGTTATCGACCAGCACAATGGAGATTCAACGTACGTACCGACTAAGTTATATTCTTCATCACCATTACAGATTCCTCTAACGAAGGCCTCTGTTAAACCGACAACGATATCGATTTCGTCATTTTTCAAAGAGCTAATCATATGCCCCGATCCACTAGGGTATGGAATCAGCTCGTAGTTCTCAATACCGTGTCTTTCGAAAAACTTGTATTTCTGTGCAAACATGAGCGGTGTGGAAAAATGTTCAGGAATGTATCCGATTCTGATGCCTGCTGCCATCTTGGCAGTAGCGTTCCGTAACATTGTGCTCATTATGATGTTTTGTCTTGTCTTGTCCTGTTCTTTCCTATGCTATCCTATGTTATCCTATGCCCCGTGGCCAACGGTTGCCACTGCGGAGAAGAGGAGAGCTAGAAGAAACATGCGGCCCAGCTGTGCAGTTGGGTGCGCCCGTTCTCAACAACGGACCCGGTGTGTTGGTCGGGCGAGTGAGCGAGCGAGCTCTCGGCTGTGCCGCGGTTTGCCCCAAGCCACAAGCCCCCGGTTCAAGGTTAACAATTAACAATCTGCAAACTAAATGGAAATGCGGGTCACTAATTTTCCGGCCTGCGATCATTTCATTTCGGCGCCCGGTGCGAGTGATGCTTTTTCGTGACTTTGTTAAGCAATAGCTATCAATGCCTTGGACCCTGGCAACACACACTCCGGGCCCGCTATAATACCCATGTTAGATATGGGCATACGTTAACGAGCTATATAGGAACTGCCCACCCGCCCGCGGGCGGCGCCTGTCTTGCTTCCGCCGCCACACCGGGGCCACACATGCACACTGTACAATATAACGGTAAAGAGCTTTTATACAGGGTTTGCCATATAACAAACTAACAACTATACTATACTACATGCTAACGTCTCTTGTAGATACACGGCTTAAGAAGCCACTCGCCCTCCTTCTGGCCCTTACGCAATTCCTTAACATCGTTCACCTTCTTTGCAGCGCTCTTTAAGGGCTTGTAGAATTCAAATCGTGTAAACATCTTGTTTGCATCGTCAAATACTCGCAATTTGAACCCTAAACTTTCAACAGCCTTAATGAAATCTGTACACTTTGGATCGGATAATCGAGATTTGATCTCAGTGATCCAGAGCTCACCTCCCTTGATCAAAATACGATCAGCCTCCGCAATGAAATCAAGGAAATTGGTACCCATTAAACTCAAACAGAAGATGACAACGCTTGCCGTCTCGTTTTTCAGTGGCACATTCTTAATATCTGCCACTGTAATGTATTCATTGATCTTCTTCAAATCAAAACTGTGAACTTCAACTTCCAATCTCTTGTTCTTGCATGATATATCCTTACCGTGGCCAAATTTCTTCTTGAATTTCTTTAATGCTTCTGCACCTCCACTTCCTCCCTTCTTCTTATACTCTTGCATGAATAGGTCGATTTCCTTTGCGAGGTTGGCTTCACCACATCCCATGTCGGCAACAACAACTTTCCGGTCACCTCTCTCGGATTTGATACCAGGTAATCCACCCGGCGAAGAGACCATCTTACTGACACCTCTATACACCAATTCCCTAGTGAACACATCAACGGGATTCTCAGGCCATGACTCAACTTGTGATGCAAAACCTTTATGGTACTCTTCGTACAACTCTGGTTGCTTCTCAATCATCTTCAACGCACTCTCAGAATCTTGTGTGTATAACTGTTCATTGATCCAACGGAACCTTGATCCACTCAACTTGGCAAGCATTTTACGCTGTAATGGCGTGAGCTTGGACGCATCAATGTCAATATCAACATCGGCAGGCGGAAGTACTTCCTCATATTGCGGCTTCTTGTACTTGACCGTTTCAGGCTTGCCCTTCTCTTCAGTAGCACTTTCTCCATCGTCTGAATCATTTTCTTCTGCACGTCTCTTTTCTCCGCGCTTTCCCTTCTTATCAGTATCCTTACCTTTGGTATCCTTCTTATCCTTTGTATCCTTCATGCTTTTCTCTTTTTTAACCTTTGGATCTGGACCCTTGACGCCGAGACCACTTCTATCTTCTTCATCCCCGCTATCATCGTTGGTACCATTGAGTCTTTCATGACGTTTTAGTTGCTTTTGCTGCTTGATCTTTCTATTGCTCTCTGTAGCCTTGACCTTACGGTTTTCAAGGCCCCAGCCTTCAACTTCAAATAACATTGTTTGATTTGAGTTGATTTGCTTTACTTGCAGAACGTACGCCACCTCGATTTATATACAGTGGAGAGAGAGAGAGTGCTGGAAAACTCTTTATTCCATGTTAAGCCATAACCGAGAAGAAATATTTTTTTCTCAGTCCTCGCGAGCTTCAAGGCGAAAAATTGTAAAATCATGCTCCCTCTAATTCCAAATCGGGCAATTTGAAAGTTTCTAATTCCCATGCCCCTAGTTTGTATTCTCTATCAACTATTCCAGTTATAAAATCAGTTTAAACATGTATTTCTATCATTACACTATCAATTATACACCCAATTATTTGCTAAACTCATCAGCGAGCGCAGATCCCTCTTTATTTTCTCCATTCTGCATCATGGGGGTACTTAAAGTTCTACCTAATCCCATACCATTGATGCCATTCACACCACCGAGTCCACTAATATCGCCAAGGCCACCAAAACCATTCAATCTATTCACATCACCAAGCCCACCAAATGCCCCAAGTCCACCAAACCCATTCAATGAGTTATAACCAAGGTTGACACTATTGCTCATGCTACTGACGCTGATACTCCCATCACCTCCATCGCCTCTACCTTGATTGAATCCATTCACTCCAGAGCCCATTCCCATTCCCATTCCCATTCCTAATCCAAAGCCGCCAATCTCACTACCACTGACAGTACTTCCAGCCATACTGCCACCAATACTGTTTAGACCATAATCACCAGCAGAAGAGAGGCTGTGCATATTAAGTAAATTGTTAACGGTTTGGTTCTGCGCAACAGCGTTATTCGTACTGTCTTGTAAGTTGAAATTGAAGTTACCTAAACCGCCCATGTTAGACATTCCAATTGGAGACGTGAGTCCACCAAAAAAACTATTGCCATTACCGACGGTACCGACAGCCCCAATGCTACCTGATGACCGTGCATCACCCGTTGCTGAGATGTCTAATGAGAGATTACCAATTTGATTAACGAGGTCAAAATCTGAATTGATCCCTGAATTGACACTGTTCCTGCTAAACGCATCTGGAGTAGAAGGTGTAGTAGAATGAAACATGGAAGACATACCAAACGCGTTCATACCGCCATTTCCATTTCCATTTCCATTTCCGTTTCCATTTCCGTTTCCATTGCCGGTGACAGTGCCGTTGGAGTTACCGGTACCGTGACCACCACTGTTTGGGGTAGATCCGCCATACTGGAAACTCATACTATTCGGGGTCGAGTTGGAACGTGCATTGTACCCATTGTCAAGTAAGTGCCCATTTCTCGGATTGTTCAGAGCCGATTTACCGTTCAATGCGTTACTTGCATACTTGAAAGTATTAATCTTGGTACTTCCATCAGGATTGAGTTTTTCAACTGTAGATGATTGATTTCGATTGTAGTTGTAGTTATTGTATCCATTTCCATTATTGTGTTTTTGATTTTGGTTAGAATTTTGCGTTTGCAATTGGCCATGGCCGTTTCCTTGACCTTGATGCGGATGTCCATTGATGATGGCACTTTGCACTCTGGGTGCACCACATTTCAAACAGCATACATTCTTAGCAAAGTTATGGTATGCACATGATTCATTAACACACTTCCAGTCACCGGCACGGAAGGGAACGTTGGAAGACTGACGGCTGTTATGGCCGTTACTGTTACCACCATTCCCACTCATATTACTATTACTATTACCGTTGGTGTTACCACTATAGTAAGAGTTATTCACGCTGGTGTCGTTTCTACCATTGTTTGATCCATATCCGTTGTTACCGTAGTTACTGTAACCATTTTTGTAGCCATTATGGTTGGTGAATCCACTATTCAAATTGCCATTATTGTTGCTGTTGAAACCATTCTGAGATTGATAATCACCGTTATCATTATTGTATCCGTTTGAACCATTAATGGTGTTATTATTTCTATTGACATTGCCACCATTAGCGTTGTTATTCCTATTTTTATTATTCATTGAATTGAGAGTAGTGTTGGAGTTATTAGAACCATTTCCGTAAATGGATTCTTGAACGGTTGCCGCAGAAGCTGCTGGGAAAGAGCATCTGAAACATGCAGTTCTTCTTTGGAAATTGGAGAATCCACAAGATGGACACGTCCAGTCTCCAGGTCTTGGCTTGTTCTTACATGTTGGAAATAAAGCTAGAATATCTTGAGCCTTGTCTAGTACTTTTAACGAGGAAGGCTGGACATCAATTAGCTTGTCCTCTAGTTTCTTGCCATTCATTGAAAGTGCGGCAATGGCATCATCGTGAGTACCAAAGACAGCAAAGCCTGAACATGTCTTGTCACGATCATTAGTATTCAAATTCTTTACACCATTATCCGAGTTTTGGGAAGTAAGAATTGAGTTGACGGTATTAGGATTTTTTAACATCCAAAAGGTAACTGATTTCCCGTTAGATTGAGGAAGCCAAGACTCCAATTCCGTTTGTGAGATATCATTTGGTAAATTCGTCAGGTAAACGACTCTAGAGTTTTCAACGAAGAAGTGACTTAAGTCTAAGTTCATGTCATGGGGCTTCCTGAAGACAGTACCTGACTTACTTGACGCAATGATTTTTTTGACAACCTCCAACAAAATATCATCAGCAGATTCCGTTTTGATGTTAAGAGCCTGTTGGATGGAGCTCAAGGTCACTGAGTTATATCTAATTGAATTGAAAGGTGCAAAATTGTTTTTTTCTTGATATTTCACAAACTCCTTTTTCACATCAAAGTAAGTAGGGTACTCCAGATAGTTTGGTAGTTGTGCACCAATATTCTTTGCAAAGGCTATAAACTTGAGTCTTAAATCTCTGCCATTGAGAACGATAAAGGTGAATGGTAGCTTTTTCAAAATACAAGTTGAATGGATGGCATCGGTGAGTGATTGTATCAGGTCCTGAAACACGGACTCAACAATGACATCCGAGTTTTTCAGATTGAATGATTTTTTGGTTAGAACTGTGAAATCCGTGGAGTTTACAAGAGTGTACGTAATGGACGAAAAGTCAATCACATTTGCATTCTGTTCATCAGACTTTATGTCGAGGAAAACGTAAATCGATGGAGAGGATGATGCCCCGTCATTGATTTTCGACCCAGTTTCATTTAGTTTTGCAAGGGAGCTTGGTTGTAGTGATGTAACCTCTGGCATCTTAAGTTATGTGTTCTAGTATTTATTTATCTTATCAAGAGTTGATCTCTTAGTCAATCGTTCTGAGCAAGTTATGTTATGGTTATTGATATATGTGGCTCCCAAAATCTTCTGTTGTTACTTGCAAATGTGCTGGAATCGACTTCTGCTGTCAGCACGATGTTTTGTGGTTATGTTCCCTAAACGAGTGAAAGGCTTCGGTTGGAAGAGATCAGTCGGTGTGTATGGTGGAACTTCTGTTAAAGAGGGAAAGAAGAAATCCCAATAGTATAGAGCACGTGGATCCAGCGGTCAGACAAGTGTGTGACTGTGCTCTGTAGCTGTTGTTTACCGTGTACACAAATCCCAAACATGTTCCAGTCTGCTGCCCTTGTCGTCTCCAGTCCAATGAATTGACAGCGTCCGTCACAGCGGCTCGCCGAAATTTGAAAAATCGATTCGGCGAATGGCCGGGTGCCGAATGTCAAAAGTCAGAGCTCCAAAGTGCAAAGTCCAAATCTGGGTGGCGCAGCAGTGGCGCAGGAGGGGGCGAGGCGAGACAACGGGAACGGGGGTGCACCACAGCGGTTTCATACGATAAGACGTTGCTGGGAGAGGAAGTACTGCAAATAACAGAGCACAGAGGAGCAGTTTGCTACCGCACACACATCGAGTCGGTAGGAAGAGATAAGTACGGACTACACACGGTAGTACAGCCCCTAAAACCGATTGCTTGGCCCCACAAAGCACACATATTTAGCAACTTTTTGCTTCCTGATATCACTAGAAGGGACCTCGAGAGCACATTACGAACTGCAGAAATCGAGCGGGAAAACAGTACTGAACAATGCCTTCCAGTATGGCCACGATGCTGATGCAGATTCCTTTGCAATTTGCCGGAAACCTGTCCACTGAATCGGTGTGGAATGTTGTGACAAGTGCAAGTAAGGACGACGATGACGTGCCTCCAATTTTTGATCCAAGGCATCAGACCCAGACACTTTTCAAAGTACAGCTTTATGTCTGTACAACTATAGGTGCCCTACTATTTTTGATGTTTTGCTATCTTAGGTACAAGTTTCCCTTGTTTTACAGCATACGAAGTTATAAGAACAAAAAGATTAAAAAACTACCCAGCGATATGTTCAGCTGGATCAGAATCCTCATTTCTATTAACAATGATCAACTACTACAAGTAGTTGGGTTGGAGTCTTATGTTTTCCTGTGTTTCTTTCGAATGTCCATCAAAATTTTGCTGTCACTGAGCGTATTAGGGTTCTGCATCTTGAGTCCAGTGCGCTACTTTATGACAGGATCATTTGACAGGGATAGTGACAAAATGAAATCTTTCTCTAATTTCTTTTTCTCTGTATCCACAGGAGATGGAGATGATGGCTCAGACCCCGACAATAATTCAGAGCCTACCTTATATCTTGCAATTTGCATGGTATTCACCTATATCTTCACAGCTTTGATATTTTATTTCCTATTCAAAGAGACCAATCATATTATAAAGATAAGACAGAGGTTTCTCGGATCTCAAAGATCACTCACGGATAGAACAATAGTGATTAAGAACATACCTAAAAATATGCGCCGTGAAGAGGACTTGAAAGCTCATATTGAAGAGCTTAAGCTCGGTAAAGTAGATCAGATTAATTTTGTCTACGATTACTCACCACTAGTCAAGTTGATGGAACAAAGGGATGAGGTAGTATGCAAGTTGGAGGTACTGTACTCTCAGTCTTGTGGAATAGACACGGATCTCCAGCATCCGAGTACGAAGCCGAGGGTAAATTTAGAATATATTGATACAAAAACTCCACCGTCAATAGACTCCATAATTTACAATCAGAAGTTTCTCAGTTCAGAGTCAGCAGTCAGCTCTGAAGATGGAAAGTACTCAATACTAGCCACTTCAAATGATAAACACTTTGGCGAGAAAAGGAGGTCGTGCACTGGGATCGATAAGTCTCAGAAGGAAAAGATAGATACTTTATCGAGAGAGTTAATCAAAATCAATGATCAGATTGACTATCTCAGACAAACGTATCACTTCAAACGATTGCCAATAGCCTTTATAACCATGGACTCCGTAACGGATGCACAGATGGCAGCACAGGCCGTTTTCTCCCCCAAAGTGTTTGAGCTTATCACTGAACTTGCACCAGCTCCATTAGATGTTCTATGGAACAACCTTATCATTGATACCAAATCTCTGTTTTTGAGGAAAAACGTCATTGAAGTAATAATTATCCTATTCAGTTGTCTATTAATTATTCCTATCAGATACATCACATCCTTATTGAATGTTACATCGATTAGGAAGATTTGGAAGGAGTTTGGTGATTATTTGATCAAACATGACAAGGTTAGGACGGTAGTCACAGGTTTGTTACCAACGTATTTGTTCTCCATTATCAACAGTGTTTTGCCTTATGTGATATCTTTACTTTCAAATCTTCAGGGTCTGGGTTCGAAGGGGGATGTTGAGCTTTCTGTTATGAAGAAGAACTTCCTGTATGTCTTCTTCAACCTTTTTTTAGTTTTCACATTGTTTGGTACATTATCCAGCTACAAGGCCCTATTAAGCGACACGACAAAAATTGCACCACTACTTGCGACATCAATTCAATCATTGTCTTTATTCTATATTGACTTGATCATTCTTCAAGGAATAACAATGTTCCCTTTCAAACTTCTACAAATTGGAGATATGGTGTTTCTATTTTGGGATATGGTGGTAAGATTCTCAAAGAGGACACCACGAATGTATAGAGAATCCCTATACAAACCGTCTCTCTTTGACTTGGGCTTGATCTTACCTCAGCACATTTTGATATTCATCATCACCATACTATATTCTTCAATTTCTACCAAGATTTTGATTGCCGGTTTGGTCTATTTCATCATGGGATTTTACACCTACAAATATCAACTCGTGTATTCACTTGTGCACCCATATCATAGTACTGGAAAATCTTGGCCTGTCATTTTTAAGAGAGTTTGCTTGGGTGTATTCTTCTTACACTTGCAAGTTTTTGGATCATTTGCCTTGGAGCAATCTTTCGTATTGGCTGGATTTATGTTGCCTTTATTTCCAAGTACTATAATTGCATTGATGTTCTTTGAAAGAAACTATCAACCTCTTTTGCATTACATTGCATTAGATGCCATCAAAACCTGCGGTAAGAGTGTCGAATCAGATGCTGTGGACAATCCCCTTGACGAGCTTCTTTCTGGAATTTCACCTGAAAATAATGTTGGACGGAAAAACAGTATCGCAAGTTTTCGAGGACTGTTAGATGGATACGAGGATTGTGATGCAGTCATACTGAATAACTCTATTGAGAATGTTAATCACATTGAGGAAGAAGTTATCGCAGACACGCTTGACCCAGAAGACCAACTCATACAGGACAATACCACTGGAACTTCACCTACCGCCCACTCCAATCCCAACTCTGGTTCTGAAGCCGAATCTCATGCCCAACCGTACGATCTTTCGGCGACATCAAGAATGTCAGTGGGAAATCCTAAAATGCTTCGAAGATGCAGTACCATAGAGGAAGAAAGAGAAATGTCACAAAGCTATGTTCATCCATGTCTTCTCGATAAGTTTGAAGGATTGATGATTGGTTGGGAAGGTGACGATATTGATTTTTTGAAGCACAGGATAGTCAATAGCAGTGGCAATGAACTCGATTATGGGGATATAGTAGGTGCTGGAGTTAGAATATCTTCAGATGATGGTAACGATGACGAGGAAGGTACTATTGGCGGTGATATAGAGCAAGCTCCCGGATATGTTGTCGGAAATGTCATAAGAGTTGAGGCCGATGACGAAATATGGTAGGGTTGTGATGAAATGTGTTAGCAGTCGTTTAAGCGTTATCTTGCTGTTGTGCTATCATTATATAATGGGTTATTCTATATACAGAATACGTGTAGATGTTACTGGAAAGAATTTATTAGAGCATAACTACACCCACTGCACTGTTCTTATCTTCTTTAAAATCAGATGTCTTTGGGTCAATACCACCATCGATAGGGACTGCCCTATAGTTGAAAAGGTAGTAGTTCAAGAACCCGTCACCAGGTCCGAATTTAAGGTCTTCTAGGAAAAGAGTATTGTCTTGGGAGGAAAGAGCATTGAAGACATCAATGTCAATTTTCTTGGCTTCAATCATTGCATCATTGACAAGTGATTTGAGTCTCTTCTTTACTAACTGCTGTGACTCCTTATCATCGATGGATTTATTAAGACCAGTTTCTGAAGCGTAATAGTACAAGTAAGCAATACCGAGCTCTTTGTGCTTTGCATTTTCCAGGACTGAGAATGGCAAAACGTAGAAAGAGACGAAATCAGTTACGCGACCACTCTCTGCATCCTCCACAACATATGTGTGGATGACCTTTCCGTCTTGCTTTTCACCTCCATAGAGCCAGTGCGCAACTTCGTCCTTCGACATTATTTGAGAAATCTGGTATCTATGCCTCCAGGTGTCGTAAAGATTGAAAACAATGTCAATGTCCTTTTCTTGCATTTTTCTCCAACCTTTTGTCTTTGTTTCATTACTCAAAGCGGTCTTAGCAATCATACTCGCTTTCGTTTCACCAATAGGGATTGAGCTAAAACCAACCTCATTCAGCTTCCCCCAGTTCAATGGTCTGTGACCATACCTGCAGGTGCTTAAAGGCTTAGGCAAAACGGTACCAGATGTGTACAAAGCTTGCCATATATCGTGGAGGTTGACTCTTCTAGTAATTTCTTTGATCAGCAGTGGTGCGAGTCTCTTAGATCTAAGTTGTTTATGAACACAGAGGAAGTTGATCTCAACACTTCTGATATCTTTATCTCTAATACTTAAATCACCTGGAACACCACTGATGAATGCCACAAGTCTACCAGTGTCTTTCACGCGGACACCCAAGTGCCATTCTTTCTTCCATCCAGGTGGCTTCAAAGCCCAGTTGAAAAAGTCTCTAGAATAAGCAAATCTGAAGACCGCATCGTGGTCTTCCACGTAATGATCACGTAAAAGATCATGTAATTGGTCTAAGTCTTCATTTGACTCAAGGTCCAGAAGAACCCACTCGAATGAAACATGAAGGGGGTATGGCTCAGTTCTCACATCAGCCACTGTTTTGCTTGAATCAATAGGTCCATCTTGTTTAGCGTCTTGCTCGTCAAAACGTTGAACAGGCTGAGTCTTCCAGAACTTGTATTCATCCATTGACTTAGGTGGTGCAGCTGGTGATACCTCTGGCTCATTTTCAGATTCGACAGCAAGCTGTCTGAAAAGATCTTCAATGGTTCTCTTCGGCTTGTTGGTTTCGTCGGCTCCTGACATACTTGTAGTTGTTATGGATTCAAAAGGCACACGTTCTGAGTACTGATGGGCTAAGTATGGATGCAATACGGTACAGTGATCTAGCCAGCGTGGTCCACAATCCACAATATCGCCCAGAGCTCAAATTTGGAATTCGATTTCTGATTTCGAACATCGACTGAAACCAGAGGCAGGTGGCGCACCCCGTTCTTTCTTTGTTTCTATGCAAAAGATGGTTTTGGACTGTTCAACGGCTCTATCAACTAGCTCAGGCGATAGGTTTGTGCCAATAAGTTATCTTACTGGTTACGGAGCATGATCCTTCCTGAGAATTTGGGGAAAACGACAAAATATACTCTAGTGCTCGACCTGTTCTCATTACCTGACGTGTTGGATGCCAGTACACAAACATCAAACATTTACATAGAAACATTGAACAATAAAGGAGTTATCAATTCTTTATCTATCTTTGATTGTAGTGACTGGGTAGCAGAAGCTTGGAAAGAAAAGAATTTGTTCATAGATAGGGACACTTCCAAATTTCACACCACCAAATTATCCTTGAGCAAGTGGAATACATTGATCTCATCACTCAACCAAACATCCAGAAATCCATTCACTTCAAAAAGTACCAAGAAAGCAAAAAAGCTTAAAAAGATTGACTATAGGTTCACTACCGTGGAAATGGTATCGATTGACGACCCGTACGACTTGATGTCCAACGAATCATCTACTGATAGGGGCTCAGCAAACCCTGATAGGTTAACCGCAGAGCTCCTAGGGGTGGGCGTAATAAGATTATTTAAGGATTCTGATAAACATTTCAATGAATACAAGATTGATTCTGCCAACTTGAAGCATGTTCCAGGCGACGATACAACTATTGCCATTCTTGCAGTTCCATTCTACTTCAGTGCAAGTGATCTTTTACTTGGATTTTTCAGCTCGGAAGACTTGAAGAAAATTTCCCATTTAAGAATGATCAAGTCCAATGAACCAAACAAATTCATGGTGTTACTGAAACTAAGATCAAGGGAGGAAGTTATTCCATTCACAAGGAAATACAATGGAAGAAAATTTAACTCATTTGAGCCTGAAACTTGCTCCGTTATTGAAATAAAGGAGATTCTATTAAGACCGAGAGAACGTTCAAGGGTGGATGCAATTAAGAAAGTTGCCCTACCGTATCTACTTGAAGATCCCTTTACCGATGAGGCTTATTCTGAGTTGGACCCTACCAGAAACCACAGTCAACTGTACACGGAACTTGCCACCTGCCCAGTGTGCTTAGACAGACTTGACAGTGATGTTAGCGGCTTATTTACTATTCCCTGCCAGCACACATTCCATTCATCCTGTTTGTCGAAATGGAAGGATAATACCTGTCCGGTTTGCAGATACTCAAACAAGATTGGTGATATGGACACAGATCTATCCATGAACAACAGCTTGGAAAGTAGTGAAAAATGCATAGATTGTGGTATATCTGAGAACCTGTGGATTTGCTTGATATGTGGAAATGTTGGTTGTGGAAGGTATGATCAAAAGCATGCCATTACTCATTGGAAAGATACCGGACATTGCTTTGCGATGGAGACGAATTCTCAAAGGGTCTGGGATTACGCCGAAGATGGGTATGTTCACAGACTTGTCCAGAATGAAGCGGATGGCAAGATAATCGAGCTTACACTAAACGATCAAAGCAAGAAGACGAATGAAGAAAAAGTGGAGAACATAGGGCTTGAATACTCAAAGATGCTAATCACACAGCTGGAGAGTCAAAGGGCATATTACGAAGGTATGGTCAAAGATCTTCGAAACGAGCTAAGGGAAGTGAGGGAGTCTTTCGAAAGAAAGACCGAGCAGAATCAGAAAGCGCTAATTGCTGTCGAACAGATACGTGGACTGAAAGAATCACAAGACAAGATGAAAAAACTCAACAATTCACTTTTGGAGAAGATGAAAGCACAGAACTTGGAGATCAAGAATTTGCTCCAACAGAACGAGGACCTTAGAGAACAGGTCAGAGATTTAATGTTTTTTTTGGACAGTCAAGAAAAACTGAAAGATGCCACAACAGAAGTTAAAGAAGGTAAGATCATCCTTTCCCCCAAACATGAGACGGAAACCTAAAAAGGGAACTACAAGAAAAAGAATTGAGGCAAGAATAATATACAGTTATTTATGTTCGGGAAGTGCTTTAGGAGATAAAGTTTTCCCTCGTGTAGGAGAAATCCGTGAAGTACACAGATTCTTGGAGTGTTCCATTGTTGTCGGGTTTTTGGATCTTAATGATGGACGATGTGCTATTTGATCTACTTTCTTCAATGTTGTCATAAATAAACTTGGATATCGGAGAGTTGGGCGGAGTTATGTTAAGCGATGTGAACTCATCATCAAAGTTTTCGGCAAGCTCTGGGTTACTTACGATAGGAATGATTGGAGGAGGCTGAAGGTCATCGTTCTGCTCTTCCAAATGCTTCCAGTTTATGTATCTGAAAAATTGGTGCTCTTTGATTTTTCGGAAGGTATCATCATCGTCTAGATTGATTCGTTTCGAAACTGTCTTGTTCAAACATTTCCTTAGAAAATCTTGTGCAATTTGGGACAAGTAGTAGGGATAGTTGACCTTTTGTGTGAGAACTTTCTCCATTATTTTGGCGCTATTGTTGGCTCTGAATGGTGTCTGTCCTGTCAGCATATCATAAGTGACAATTCCTAACGACCACCAGTCACACTTGGAGTCATACTCTTCTTTGCGGATGACTTCTGGCGCAATGTATTGGGCAGTACCATCAACAGAGTTGCATCTGTCCGATACTTTACTTAATCCAAAGTCGGTAAGAACCAAGTGGCCACGTCTGTTCAAAAGGCAGTTTTCAGGTTTTAAATCTCTGTAGATGACACCAGCATTAATGTGCAAATGCCTCAACGCTAGGATCATCTCCGCTGTATAGAAGCATGCAATTTTCTCGCTTATTATCCGCTCTTGACTCAAGTGGAAGAAAAGTTCACCTCCCTCCAAATATTCAAGGAAAAGATAGACTTTGTCAAAATCCTGAAGGGCATAGTATAATTTGACAATGTTAGGATGTGAAACTTTCTCGAGAATAGTACGCTCTGTTAGAGTTCTTTCGTAGTTTTTGGTGTTCACCACCATGGTAACTTTCTTCAATTGCTTCTGAGCGTACAATCTTCCTGTTTGCTTGTGCTTCACTAATATGACCTTACCGAATGAGCCCTTTCCAAGGACTTTGATAGGACTGAAATCTGAAACTTTCAGTCTCTCTTTTGTCGGTGTGTTGATGATCTTGGATGGGGCAATGGTTGTGGAATTTTCCCTGCTTTCGCTTTCACGATCAGCCTCAAAAACGTCATCAAATTCCACTTCATAAGACTCCCCGACTCGATTATCGATGTGTCCGACAGAAATAACACTATTGGATCTAAATTTCTTAAAATATTTCACGTCTTTATCAGTGCCATAACCTTTGATAGTCGCATTTTCATCGTTTGAATCATTACAAGTCTGAACTGAGTTCACCCTGACCTCGGGGATTTTAAGCTTGTCTGAGTCGGATAGTTTAAGATTAGAGAAGGTGGGGATATTTGACTCCTCATCAAAATTGAATATATCTCCCATCGGGTAGGACTGCTAGTAACCTGATACAGCGTCAATAATGTCAGCAAGAAGAGTACAGTAAAGAGAAGAAACAGAGGTCAATCTGTGGTTCGACATTTTCAATTTTGATATCGCACAGAATACGGACATTTGATTCTTCCAAAATTTGGAGTTATGGACAGTAGATCGTGGTTAGTGCATCTTACCATCGACCATTTGGTAGTTTAGATACTAATACTAAGTTGCCACGTGATGTGACGAAAATGTGATAGTTCTGTCCATTTTTGAGGCCAATCGCGTTCGTTAAGTTGTACTGTAAATTAGTAGGGGATAAAGGATAAAGGATAACATGAACTTCAAAATTTGAAAATTGCATCAACAAGCACCACTGCGTAAACGGTAGACTTCGTCCTTTTTCCAAAATCAATCTGGCTTTCCGACAATCAATCACGCATCTAGTCTCTGTATTACCAAAGGATCTTTTACAGTTAATTACGAGGTATGTCTACTCTAAAGCAGGAAAACCCAGCGAATGATGGGTCTGCAGGCACAATGAGCGAAATTAGTGGAAATGCCAATCCAAGCAGCATTACTTCACCAAATGTTGGCCAAATAGCGGATAGTGAGTATTGGAAGGACCCCAAACATTGGCCAAAAAGTTTACACAATTTTATCTCGAGATCATTCAAGCAAGCAAGTAAGATAAAAATGAACTCTACTGAAAGTAAACAGTTTAAGACGCAGATGAAAAACTTGATCAACCTAGCCGTAAGAAAAGGGAAGATCATGGAGAATGAGTGGGATAAACAGGAACTACCGTTATTATCTGGGGGAGGTAGCAACAAAATGATGCTTTACTGTGAATCTCTAGAGATAATGAAAAACTCAGCGATCGTTTTGAATGGAAAAGCTGGTTCTGGATCAGGTAAGAAAAGGCGTAATATTTTTGGGGAGTTCGAAACCGATTCTGAAGAAGACAATGAAGCTGCTAACGCCAATACCGTCACTAATGCCGATGGTAATGATAATGCAAATCCAACTGCGCAGAAGAAAAGTATTTCCATGAACGAGAGTCTGAAACGCTTGAAGAAACAAAAGAAACCGGTGGAAGTGAAACCTACACCTATCGTAAGAGCACAAAAGAAAGTCAGTGATCCCTTACTCGATGATAGTAAACTTGCACTGAGAAGTAAGCGGTTTGAAAGGGAGCTTTCGACTCCAGTGAATTACAGCAGCAGAGATGACCAGATATCGACCAAACCAGTAGTAGGACAAAGCACAACGCTCGAAAAAAAATATTTGAGACTCACTTCACAACCCAAGCCAGAGAATGTCAGACCACTGAAAACTTTGAAGAAGACTCTACAACTCTTGTTTGACAAGTATTTTGAAGGAGCCACTTACAACTACCTTTGCGATCAGTGTAAATCTCTCAGACAAGATTTAACGGTGCAAAATATCAAGAATAATTTTACGGTTTCGGCATATGAATTCCATTCCAAACTTGCAATTGAGTACCAGGATTGGGGAGAGTTCAATCAATGCCAGTCACAACTAAAACTACTACATGATATACCAGAATTGGGGAATCCTCATCATCACGAATTTCTTTCGTACAGAGTCCTCTACTACGTACTAACCAACAATTTTACAGAAGCGTTTGAGCTTGAGCTTAGCTTGATGAAAAGAGCAATTGACTATACAGAGGATGAATATCTTACCTACGCATTTGCTATCTTTAGGTATACCTATAATTCCAATTACGAAAGCTTGGCTAGGATTGTTAACGAGCTATTTGCAAAAAATATGGCAGAAGAGGCAGCCCTGAAATGCAAAACGAAAACACAGGATAAGCAATTGAAGATCGAGAGCCCTTACGCTTTGAATTTGAAGCATAATAAGCTATATTTTTTTACGTTATTTGTCAATGCAATACTTGCGAGAGAGAATATCAAGACACTGTCATTAATCTCTAAAGCTTACAGACAGATACCCGTTGTTTACCTAAAGAAAGTAATGGGCTTTAGTAACGCAGAGAATATTGAGCACATTCCCGGAGCATTCTTCAATTACCTTGCGGAAAACAAGCTAGAGACTTTCCTAGATGAATCCAAATCTACATTTAATTGCCTACAAGCAAGAACTATATTGGACGCCTTAAAGAACAAGCTGTTCAAAAGAATAGATATTAAAGGGCAAATATAAGAATAGAAACTGCATAGTATACAGTATGGTACAGTATGTGTGTATAGTTGCACAGAAGGAATAAGGGTCTTGGAACGATCAAAGTTTCTCCAGCTCATTTGACAAGAACATGATCTGTGTAATGAATTTACCTTTGTATCTGGTAATGCAAGAACTAGTGATGTACCCATCTTTATTCAAATTGCAAGTTATGAGGTGATTAAGCATAACGTGATGCGGGATCAAGTTTCTTTCGATGAGGCTGATTTTATCGGCATGTTTAAGCTTTGCTGATGCGCCAGACTTTGCGCTCCCTGAGCTGTTATCTCCTAGAAGCTTTGTACGACTAGCAGACTTGTGCGATCTTCCGTTCGCTGACCTCGATGCCATGACTGAGGAATTAGAAGAGTTTGAGCTGGATGATCGTTTCAAAGGAGGCCTGTTCAAATGAGATTTTGCAGTTCCGCTACCATTGATGTTGCTACTATATTTATCCATCGTGTTCAATTCACTGATCCTATAACGATATATTTCATTGACGTGTGGAACCGTTGATTCCTGGTATTGATAAGGAAATGTTCTGTAGTTTTTACTGCTCGAATCGTTCAACAAGTTCGAGTTCAAATATACTGGTAGCAAAGGAGGCGGCTGAAAGTTTAAATCCTTTAAGAAGTCAAAATGGTTCATGTTCTCAAATTCTTCATCAGTGTAATCTAGCGGAGATTTGTAAGGATAGTTCAATTTTGAGGAGTCGTAGAATGGCGGAATCTCGTTCGTGTATTCTACCGGCTTGATAGCCATAAAGGGAGATTCTCCTCTGGTTATATCCCTCCCAATACTATCATAACGGGATGTCGGAGTATTTTCCCTGGATGGGGTAATATTTTGATGCTCTATGTGATCAACTGTATTATCTTCATCCTGGCTAGTAAGCCCTTCGTCTTCTTCATAGATGCTTTGCACGTCATCATTATAATCGAAGTCATCGAGAATTTCATTTAATGGTAGCTCATTATAAGTCTTTTCATCGGCAGTTTGGTCACTGAAGAAAGCAACGGAAGTACCTCGGCTACCACAGGATTTACTTCTTAGACCAATTTCGGGTCTCTCTGGTTGTGGAGCGTAGCAATAATGAGTACCAGTGCTGTTATTTTTATCCAAACTTGGCCTCGAATCGTACCGTGAGTATGAAGAATTGGATGAGCTAGACATGATCTTTGGTCTCTTGGTAAAGTCCGGCAGTTCTGGTAACACATAGTCTTCTTCCAAGAGTTGTGAATGCTTCTCGGTACCCGTGCTATACGTTCTGGGATCAGATATATCATCGTGAGTGGTGAGTTCCCTAGAGGGCTGTGCGTTTAACAGGACATCTCGGACTTTGTAGTGACACACGGGCACCGACTCTGCTGACGACGTTTGTTCTTTACTCATTGCTGCCTGCGGCTATATCTGGTATCCACAGCGCAACCCCCTCTATCCGTTGCCAGCTGCACCTGCGGTAACTGTGCTGCTTTTGAACCACCTTTTGTGTTTTCATTTCCCACTCTCTGCCTCACAATTAGTCCGATGTCTTTCATCCTTCTCACAGTTTCGATAATCTCATCTCAGTTCCAATTGTTCGCGTGGGCTAGAATTTTGTGGGGAAGTGCAAAGCCATACGTAATGGTAATGGGAACACCGAGACGAGATCGTCCCATTGGCGCTTCCGAAAGCGGCAATTTTAGCGCTGCAACGAGTCTGGCGCTGGAAGCAAGCGCAACACCAGAGATGAGACAGTGGAACGGGTAGTATAAAAGGGAAAGCGTAACCTCATAGTGCTTGCTGGGAATATACCAGTCCAACATTGACTGGTTGTATGACTGTAGGGGATGTTATTCCAGTGCGTTCTGACTTTTTGTAATTATTTTGCTGCTAATTTCCATTTGGTAGCAAAAAATTATTGAAATGCAAATACTACAGTTACTGGCAATAATCTTGGCACTTTCTGTCTCAGAGGCTTCTTTTCTAAAAGTCCCTATTGTCAAGAGAAGATTCAATGAAGACGGGGTAGTTTCAAACTTGCAAAAACCACACTTCATTGTGAAGAATGAGAACAAATTAGTCAAAAGAAATCACCCTAATGCCGATTTGGAGATGAGTGTAAAGTTCAACCAGCTGATGTATGAAGCAGAGATAGAAATTGGATCTAATAGAGACATAGTTAAGCTTCTTGTGGATACTGGCTCTAGTGACATGTTTGTCAATGAGTACAATACGGAAGGATGTGTTCACTACCGTACCCAAGGTGAAAGTGACGGAAGCGATGTTGACGAAGGTAACGATGCCATTTACGAATCTTCAGACCGGCCAAACCAATGTGGTATGGAGCCTATTAAACCAAAACCAGAACCTACCACGGCTACATTAACGAAATCAGGGGCTCCAATCAAGTCTTCAATCCCAAACGCCAGATCCACTTCTTATCCAAAGATGGATAAGATCATAAGTCCATATTCATCCAATGATCAGTATATGCAAAAAATCTCAAATACGATCCCAGATCCAAATTTGTGTGATAATTTTGGGTTCTTTAACTACCAAAATTCAACATCTCTTGTTAATTCATCTCTGCCACTAAATATCAAATACGGTGACGGGTTGGAAGCAGTTGGATCTTTTGTTCAAGATACAGTCTTCCTTAATGGAGTGAAGATACCAAACACAATGTTTGGCATTAATTTTGAAGGTTACAGACCAAGTGGTGTCTTGGGTATTGGCTTCAAGGCAAACCAGAGTCCATTCCAACACGGAGAGCAAACATATTCAAGCTTTCCTTACCACCTGAAGGAACTTGGAATCACTAAAAGAGTAGCATACTCTTTCTATGCACCATACGATTCCTCTTCAAACATAGCAATTACATTTGGAGCGTATGACAAAGACGGCTACTTACCCAGCTCCGGCCTCACTCTTCTTCCAATTACCGACTTCACACCAGGCTCGAAGGCCGGTTCTGGTCCTTACCACTTGTCAATCACACTCAATTCTGTTTCTTTCACCACACCAGAAACAAGCAATGAGCTCATCGCAACAGGTAATGCAGCTGTTATACTTGATACAGGTTTCACTTCTTCATCAATTCCGTACTATATTCTTAATGAGATACTCGCCAAATTTGGATTCCAATATTCTACACAACTTTCAAACTATGTCATCTCCGCAAGTGACATTCCAAAGAATGAAGCATACATCAGTTTCAATTTCCAAAACGCAATAATCAAAATGCCAATAATCGATTTTACACTCCCTGTAATTGACGTCGAAACTCTCTCCGATACCGGATTGAGAGCATTATCAATGAAAGCAGCAGAACAGGACTATTTCATTTTGGGTGATGATTTCCTCAGTAATATTTTCTTTGTTGCAGACTTAGAAGCCAAGCATATTGCTGTTGGACAAGTCAATCCCGAAAGCCCCGGTACTTCAATGGTGGTGATTGAAAACGGTATTCACGATGCTGTGCAATCTACAAACTGGGATCAAATTTACGGCAAGGGTGGTATCACAAAACTTTCTCTCAGAAGTGTCGACGATCCAAATGAACTTCCAAATTTTGACGAAGATTTGAGCAATAAGGATATTTACTACCTAGGTGCAGGTCAGCCCTTAGGATGGTAAGTCCTCGCATCCTTATGTGAAACACATCTTTATGTAAACATGAAGCAACTTATAAAATACAGATCAGTTTAAAGATGAATGTACTTCAGCTGGAGTATAACCTCTCTTTACCATGGTAAATAAAGTTAATGCATTAGGGGCGTTACATAATAAATGTATATAACCCAGTATATAAAAAAAGGACACGATGAGAATACTTATAGAAGAAGAAAAATGGGGAGAAATAAAATGGTATATTGTGGAGGCTTTTTTAACTGGCAGATTAGCAGTTTCGACATTATTTTTTGGTGTGAGATGCATGAGATGACGTGCTTGCATGAGCTGATGTACTTGCAGAGGTTGAAACGTACGGAGTAACTGAGGCCACATAGGAAGCAGAGAATGATGTTGTAGGAATACTGTTTGGATCATGTACAGTTGATAACTTCAAATCAGTGACATGATTGTATCCATATGTATAACTGTATGATGACGCAGTTGTGGCATTAGGGAAAGATTTTGTAACAGCAACGATATGTTCAGATTTTGGGCTGAAGTTCTTTGGCGCAATTGCAATTTCCTTATCTTCTAAATCAATGGCAACATATAGATATTGAAGAATTGCGTCACCCAAAATAAAGTTGTCAGGAGTAGCATCAACACCAAGAACGACAAGATCAGAAGTTTTATTGCTTGCAATATCAACCAATGGGAAAGTCAAATCGAGTATTGGAATTGTCACTTCGACACCTTGGAAATCAAAAACAATAGTTTTGTTGACAAGTTCAGTTGAGTTTGCAATAAATGTATCCAAAGACTCCGAGTACATGAAACCAGAAACGGCAACAATCTCATCGTAAATGTAGTATGGAAATGCGCCAGTTGCTGATGCAGTGTCAATAATAGCAGCACCCAAACCAGATGCAATAAGTGCAGTGGTGTTCTTATCATCGGTAGTTTCCTCATACGAGATAGAAGATAGCGTTATTGCAATTGCAGATGAATTGTTGGTGTCATTGAACGCAAATGGGACTTCAACAAGTGGAACAACGGTCAAATTACCAATAAATTGCCCCAAATCAACGGCACCAAAAAGCAGGGAAGAACCTTCAGTAAGGTAGTTGTCGTAGATTGCATAGACAGTTTTATTGATGTAACCCTGGGACTTAAGCTGGTCCAAAAAGTTGTCATAAACTGTTCCGTTATATAACCATGTAGATTCAGCGTTTTTCAGACCGAGACCCAAGACACCAAAAGAGTCACTTGCAGCTTCTGAGACCAAGCCAAAAGTAAGGTTTGTCAAGAGAGAATCACCATATGCAACTGAGTCCTTCGCCCAGTAACCGGCCACTTCGTTATCATCGACATCAACGGATTCAAATGGTTCAGTTGAATTGATAAAGGAGTTAGATTTTTTGGCATTGAACAATCCCCAAGATGAGCAGTTTTGTGGCTCATGCACCAAAACCTCCAAGCTTTCAATTGGGAAGGTAGGATGAGGGTATGGCGCCAACCAGCTTGTAGATGCGGTACCGGAAATTTGAGGATAGAATGCAATATCATAAGAGTGTGTGGTAACATGAGTTTCTGTTGTGGTAGTTTGAGTTGTAGTTTGAGTCAAAACGTGGCCATCATAGTAGTAGACATCTGCGGAACTGTCGTAGTAAGATGAATAGGATGTGGTGACGGGCGTTGTTGAATCTGAGGAAGTGGATGATGCGGGTGAAGATGATGATGACGTAAGGGAGGTCGGAGTATGAGTGTAGACATAATTGATGGTAAAGTTATTACCTGACCCGCTCACACCTTCACCATCGTCATCGTCATCGTCATCATCTTCATCTTCTTCTTCATTATCGATCCTACCTTTTGCGCAGACCTCATTGTCGACAGAGTTAATCCACAAATCAGAAGAAACGGTGTCAACGAGAACAGTTAAGTTCTGGGCGTTTGAACCAAAAGCTAAATCCACTGCATAGTATATTTTGTCATTGAACACACCAACAACCGAGCCATTGACGGATGAGGTTTCGTTCAGATTATTCTTGTAGTAGGCGTAGATGGGATCCTTTTCAATATCAGCATTGTGCGCCCAAGAACCTTTCAATTTCTTGACATCCAATTTGACGTAGTTTTCAGCATTGACCAAAGCCATGAAGCAGGCTACGGTAGAAAGTAGAAGGGAACAATTCGCCATTGCTATTTGATTTGGATTTGTTGTATTGTGTTGTGTTTAGGCTGTTGTTTGATTGCAAGACTGACAACGGTAACATCCCCCCTGAAAAAAGTGTCACGTCCAATAGCCAGCAATTAGGCACACCCCAGATACTTTATAGGAGTGGTTTCTGCCCCGGAGTGTCATGCTAGCAACCGCTAGTGGGTTGCCAATGCTAAAAATAATTCTATTGGCTCCGCATTTGGAAGGCGCTCTGCCCGATTAGGAAATGTAATTACGGGCATGGCGGTGCACAGCTCAAGCAATTGAGAGTTGTCGTACAGGAAACATGTGAGTTCCAGGAGGCGTTTATTAAAGCACAGATGTCGATGAAATGGGATTTTGACCTTGTACTTTCGTAAAGGCAACCGTAACTATAGGGGATTGAAGGTAATGAACGGAAAAATGAAGTTGGAAACCAAGCTCGAAATTGCCGGTGAACTCCGATATCCGATCAACAATACCGAGAACTGCAGTTCTTTCCATCAACACTTCCAGCTTTTGCCATCGGATCAATGGCCAGTGATGCCACTCTGCCCAATATAACGTATAAGTCTGGTAACTTGCGTATTTAGATCGACATTCCAATGCCAAGCTCGAGAAAGGTGGGAGGCAGTTGACGTCATCCGACAATATGTCGCAAAATCTGACTTGCTTGGTCATAACATTCAATCAGTTTCACATTTGTGGTAAGTGCATTACATTATATTGTGCTTTAGATTCCAAGTATCAAAATATTGGGGGTGAACTTGGTGCCTACGCTCTATGAGCGAATAGTTCCTAATGAAACAGATCTTGTGAAGTATATATCACCAGAATCGATACCCAGCTTTGATGGAATACCATGCTATCCTTTGAGTGAAAGTAGAGTATACCCCGAGTGATGTTGAAGAAGGCTTAAGATCTGGCAATGACTTTATTGAAGGAGATGCCTCTAGGTTCAATTTTCATCAGTGTAGCATATTTCAACCTACCCTTTTACACTGGCCATGTTAATGATACTATATGGCTATTTCAATATGTGTAGTATTCTTTCATTTTGGTCGTCAGCCTTACCAACATCTTATAGGGTGCTGTCACCTCTTTTTGGTGTGTTCCCTGTACTCTACTAGGCTCGTACAGCTTGTCGGGAAACTTTCCTCTTTGGGACACGATACGAGAACTTTTTTGAAAACGAAATGATTTGATTGTTTTGTTCCGTTTTGTTGATGTTTGGCATTTTTGTACACTTTCCTTTTCTATTCCACATATCCCAAGATAGCTTCACGGCAAGCAAGTAATGAATTCTTGTGCTGATATAGACGCCAAACTTGCTTCCATCAATGCAATTTACTTTAGCACTTCAGGAGTTTTCACAAACTCGCTTTTGAAGACCATGGACACGACGCAAATTATACGTGATATTCGTGATGAGGAAGTGGTGTTTTTTCAAGGAAAAAAGATGCATGACATTGACTATGAGTTGATGAATACCCATGGGACAAACAACTCGGAAGAATATGCTCAGTATGAAATGTCGAAACTCCTTGAGGGAGAGAGTAGTGTCGATTTGCAATTGAATGAGACAATAGACAGGTTGATCCCGCAAGAATTGCGCACTAATGTGGACTACAGAGATGATATAGACGAACTTGTGAGTATATACAAACGATGCTACATCATTAAAAAATTGTGGGCATCTAACAAAAATATCATGCTAGATGCTGAAACGAATCATCTACTTGCTGAGGCAAATACGAAAATGCATGAAGTAATAACATTGTTAGAGAATATCTCAGAGTATACATCGGTTATTCAATCTCAGAAAGGACAACTCAGAACTTCTTATATTGAAGATCTAGGATAGATAAAGTTCATAAAGTGGCAAGATCAACCAAAGAACCCAAAATGTGCTTGAATTTGCGCAATTTATGGGTGAATAGTTTCTTGTCATCATCTTCCAAGGCTTCTGCAAGACCTGGCAATTGTTGACCTTGGTAACCGGTGTACCGACCACTTGCGTAGACCACGTGCTTGAACCAAGATCTGTCCTTCAAACCTTCATGATCGAGCAAGTGTCTCTCAAAATAAGTTAAGGCAGCATTCATACCCTTGGTCTTGAAGTGCAACTTGATTCTCTCCCAGTAAGACAAATGATCCCAGTTCTCATGTTCCTTGACGAGATCTTCAAGCTTTTTGTCAAAATCATCGGTCTTGAGAATGAGCGCCGCAAGCTTTTCACGAACTTGAGCTATGACTACAGGCAATTCAGAGTGTGACTTTGAACATGGGTGATTATCATTTCTCATTAGCATGTCAAACTTAGGAGGAGGAGTATAGCTTGCCTCGGAAATGTTAGCCCAAGATTCTGGAATATCGAGGTCTTCGAAATAACCATTAATAGCGTTTGCATAATCATGTGTACGTAGCTTCAAGACAGGTTCGTCGGATAAATGTAAAACAACAAGGGACATAAGCTTTGCCATCAAGTTGTGGTACACATAACCTGGATCACCAAACTTTTCCATCCAGTGTAAGGAATCGTACAATGAATGGTATTGGTAGACAGAAGAGTTGTGTTGATCGTTGGCAAAACCTAGATCAAGGGAAGGGATACCTAGATGTTCGAGGAAGACGGTATAGTCAGAGCCAGAACCAAGGGTACCAATCTTCCCACTGTGTGACATGAAATGGTCATACAACGATTGGGTGGAGTTTGGATATGTCAATTCTTTTGTACTTGTCAATAGGACGTCATTCAATAATGGAGATGCGCTCATGGTGAGAATGTTACCAATGGCAGCGACATCAGTGTTGATATAAGCAATACACGACTTCTTGAGAGTGTGTGCATGGTATTCCGCGTATTCTGTAGATCCAAGAAGACCGTACTCTTCTCCATCCCAACTAGCAAAGACGATAGAGACACGAGGTTTCCAACCGGTTTTCTTTAATTCCCCAAAGGCACGAATGACTTCGAGCATTGCAGCAGTACCCGAATGTGGGTCTGCCGCTGCTGGTGTCCAGGAGTCATGGTGGTTACCAACGAGGATGAATTTAGAGTCATCAGCACCGGTGATCTTACCCATGATATTATGCATGGTAGAAATGTTGAACTCTTGCTTGTTGTACAAGTTTAATTCATATGAAGGATTTGGACCTGTTGAGTAATCGAAACCATCAATAAGGCCTGTCCAACCATCAACCTTAGGACCGTGACCAGATAATTGCTTCAAGATTGGAGCTACATCCTCATGGGAAATTGGAAGTGCTGGAATACGTGGAATGGTATTATATGGATCCTTTCTGTCATTCTTCTCACCAGGTTTGATCGCATAACCCGGGGTGGTTGGATCACCAGGAGTGTAAGACAAGAATAATGCGGAACCTCTTTGAATTGCAGATGGATTTCTTGCAAATCCCTTTGGGTATGCCTCGAAACCATTCTTCTCTGTGACGTCACCATCATCATAGATGTCGGTGTAAAGTAATGCAGCAGACATACCGTAATCTTGAGCGAATTTGATCTTAAGACCTCTGTAGAGCTTACCATATCTGATAATAGCAATCTTACCCTTGAGGTCTACGCCTAGTTCGACGAGCTTTTCAAAGTCCTCTAATGTACCGTAGTTACAGTATACGTATTGCGCGGTGACGTTACCGTTTGCAGCATAGCCAAGGAAGGCAGGAACATCATAGCTGGAATTAGAATCTTCATCAACAACGGCTTCACGAAGTTTAGCAGTGTAAACGAGTTTGTTATCCTTCTTCTTTGTTGAGTATAAGTGTAAGCCATTTTCGAGTGGATAAGACATATAAGAGGTGTACTCGTCAACGAAAACGTCATCCAAGCCCAATTCTGAAAATTGGTGGGCGGTGTAATTGACTAAACGCATATTAGTACCAGCTAATTGGTTATCCTCGGTGAACTCCCGCATCCACTTCCCAGCCTCATTAGTCTGAAGGGTGGTCAAGATAAGACTTGAATCAAGGGGGTAGTTATTATCTTCCTTAAATGAATGAAAGAACTGTTGATAATTGCATCTCAATAAGTAGAAAGTAGTTGCGGCGAGGGCTATATGGAGAATTCTAGTAGTAAAGCCACGCTTGTGTCTAACCTGAGACTCAATGTCCACCTGGGTAGTGTCTTGCTTCTCGTCGTCAAACATTGTGGATTGTAGTGTGTTCGCCAGTGCAGAGAGAGATTCCAAAGAGATAAGTTCGTCTGCAAAGTGCAGGAGACGCACAAATGTGGTAGCCGTACTACGGCACAGTATTTAAGGCCGTCCTTGTCCTCGATTGTGCTACTATCTAGTGTCCCCTTATCATTTTCGAGCTATCAACCGCGCCCGGGCTGGCTACTGGCTACTGGCTGGGCGTCGGAGTTGCCACTTTCGGCGGGGAGCGAAGAGCGAAGGCCGAGGCGAGGCGAGGCGGCTCAGCAAATTCAGCAACGACGAAATCTCCGCCAAGAGCAGCGACGCGTCGCAGCCCAATTGGGAAGTGACGTCACGTGCCCGTCATGGAGAGCAGCTGCCCGGTGCGGTGCCCGAGCTGATTTGCTCCGGCCGCCGGTGGCCGAATTTCGATGACGTCTGGCGCCACGCGAGCTCCTTTTCTTTTGCGCTGTTAAATTTTTCCGAAACCAGCACTTTTTTTAGCGTCAAAAAGCGAAAAGAAATGACAGTGGCGGCTGAGCAGCCGGTTACGGCCAACTGCGCTGCGCTGCCTGTTACGTAGTAACGTAGAGCGACTGAACGGCCAGACCCCAAATTCTTATGATTCACGTTTCTTATTCTCATTTTATTCCATCCCGAGCGGAGCTTGATCCATTTAAATAGAGGCTACCTCCCACGATGTAACGTTGATTGAACCCTGTCTGCTTATCAGATAGACTCAACCTAACTATCCCCTTCCCCTCCCCTACCTTCTTCCATCATCAAGCAGTGCCTAGACTATAACCAGACACACACCCATACACTCACATTCACTCCATAATGACTGCAATTATTCCGTTATCAACCCCAGTTCAAGAAGTCGCACAGAAAATCGATTCACCACAAGACATTGGTTTCGTCTTTGACATTGACGGTGTCCTCCTTAAGGGTAAGAATCGGATTGCCGAAGCAACCGAAATCATTACATACCTCTCCAAGAGAAAAATCCCATTCATTCTCTTAACGAATGGAGGTGGTATGACTGAGAAGAAGAGAATTGACTTCATTAACAAGACTTTACAACTCGATGAATATCCAATTCATGAAGACCAATTAATTCAAGCACACACCCCAATGAGAACTCTCATTCCACATCATAAGAGAGTGCTGATTTGTGGTGGTCCAAAGGATGATGTCAGAGAAGTCGCTGAGAAATACGGTTTTGAAGACGTTATTAGACCTGTTGACGTCATCAAGGCAAACCCAACTATTTGGCCATACCACATGTTCACCGATGAACAAATTGAAGAATGGGGTAGAGATCCAGCTGATACTAAGCTTGACGTCTTTGGTTCTGGATGTGGTGAAAATTTACCAATTGATTCCGTCCTCTGTTTCAACGACTCTAGAGCAATTGGTGCAGAAATCCAAATCATCAACGAATTACTCAACTCCGAAGGCGGTGTCCTCGGTACCCGTCGTGATCACAAATCCGGTAAGCCAAGTATACCCATTGTCTTCTCTAACAATGACTTCCTTTGGGCAAACGAATACCCATTGCCACGTTTTGCCATGGGTATGTTGAAGATTGCTCTCATGACCATCTACGAGAAGATTAATGGTGAACCACTCGAACAACTGACATTAGGTAAACCAGAGAAGGTCTGCTACGACTATGCTCACCACATTCTCATCGATTGGCGTGATGTCATGCTTGGAAACAAGAAGGCAGGTAATGCTTGCTTACCAGAGCTGAATTTTGCACCTGTGAACTCTCCATTTAAGAAGGTGTACATGGTTGGTGACAATCCAGAAAGTGATATCACTGGTGGTAACAACTACAAATGGGGTACCATTCTCGTGCAAACCGGTGTTTACAGAGATGGAGATTTTGAAAAGTACCCAGAGACATCAAAACCAAGTTTGGGTATCTTCCCTAATGTCAAGGAGGGTGTTATGACTGCTCTTAAATTGAACGGTTTAGCATGAGCGAGCCCCTCCCACGCCATCTTTTTTAACTTCTTTGCTATTACTTTGTATATTCTACACTTCATAAACAACATATCTTACTATAATATTTGGAACTATTACCAAGCTCTACGATGTTATTTGATGCCATTCGCCATTAGTGCTGCTTGTACACCTTCCCAAACGTTATCGAAAGTGCCAAAGGTCGGTCTCGCCAGCTTGGAGTTTCTCTCAAAATCACCATCTTTGTACACGCCCGTCTTCACTAATATCGTTTCCCAACCATAATCATTACCACCTTTGATATCACTCTCTGGATTATCGCCCACCATATACACTTTCTCAAATAACTGGTGAACAGGTTTGACATCTAAAGCTGGAGCACTATCACTCGTATCAGAGGTCAATCCGTTCATTCTCTTCCATTCCTTTCCTAAAACCCACTCGGCATATTTGTAACTAACGGGCCAAGGTTTACCCAAAACGGTATCCTTCAATTGTGCACCGTCATTTAAGTTTGCATACAACTCTCTGACACAGTTTCTGAATGCACCCTGTCCAAATCTCGGTACTGGATAACCGGTACTCCAAAGTAAATCCATATTACTGAATATGATAGGCACTGCCGGAGTTTCACCGATACCTACATCACGTCTAGTTCCTGGAATACCACCTTGCGAGCATAGTATATCGAGTACAATCTGTAAGTCTGTTCCCATATCTCTCGGGTCATTGAATACCAATACGGCGTCTATTTTCAAACCAGAAGATAATGGTTTGGCGTATTCTGTCAATTCACGAGTGGTGTATCTAGTAAAGGGCCAAACGTCCGGAGTTTGACGGACTATATCCAAAGGACGTACAACGTTAGAGAAGCCGTAAGACTCTGCAACATCTCTAGCCAATGGATCTTCACCACCGACTACGAGTACTGTCTTGTATATTCCAACGAGATGTTTCATTGGAGTGTGACTCTGTACGAGCTGGTCAATGCTCAGAAGTGGAGGTTCATTGACTGTTGAATTTGGTGGTTGTAAGGCATTGTTGAGAAAGTCAATGCGGGCACGTTCTGTTTGTCCACCACCATTGGTAAGTAGAATGAATGGAATATTGTGTTGGTTAAGGTGTGCCAATGTCAAAGGTGCCGCTGGAGTGATGGGACGTTTAGACTGCATTAATACGCCATCAATGTCGAATGCAAAGGCAATTGGAGCCTTACGAATGGGTGGAGCGGCAGTCGTGTATGTTCGTTTGAATAGTGAGAGATGTCTCGTATGTAGTTTGAGCATGTTTCTTGTTGTGCCGGTGTTGCAGACGGTGCGGTAGATGAAGGAAGGTGGGGTACTCGAGTAGTTGTTACTGCTGGCTGCTACATTCTGATAGAGTCTGTATAGAGAGAAAGAGAGAGAGATTAAAACGTTATCGCTATCGCTTGGAGGCTGAGATCAAAGTCTTGACCAATGACGCGCCTACAACCTACAACCTACAACCTACAATCATAGTCGATAATCGATGAGCAACAGCACGTGGCAATACCCATGGCTCTTGGTCTTCAGGTATTACGGTCCGCCCAGAAACCGCATCGAATAGGTAGATTAAGATAGTACAAAGTCTATAAATGATTGGAGATGCTAAAGAGAAGTTGGCGGTAGTGAGATCGGTCAGCTATCGATAAGGTACACGAGGGACCAAGCACTTCCAGCGGCTATTGAGCCAATGAGTACCATTTGTACACCCTCAGAGACTCTAGTCATAGTGGAACAGTCCTCACCCATAGAGATGAGAGATTTGAAGTAGCCAAACCAGAATAGTGTCACCACCATTAGCAACACGGAAGCTAGTAAGCCGCTCTGCACGGTATGCAGGAAAAAGTAAGGAATCAACGGTATGAATCCACCGACAAAGTAGCCAGAACCAATTGTCAGCGCCGAAGATAGGATTCTTCCCTCAGGAGGCTCTTCTAGTCCCTTACCGTATCTAATGATGAAATCAATCATATTTTGTGGGTTTTTTGACAAATCATCAATGAAGTTCTCCGCAGTGTTATCGCTTGCACCCATATCCAGAAGGATTTCGTAGAGTTCATCAGAGACTGTATCTTGATTTTGGAAGAAGAGTTGTTTCTCCTTACGTACTTGACTGAAGTAAAATTCTGATTCAGACTTGGCAGCGAGGTAACCACCTAATCCCATAGAGATGGCACCTGAGACTAATTCTGCCATACCACCAGTGATGACCAATTTTGTGTCACCCAATGAGGACAAACCCGCAGTGAGTGCAAATGGAACGGTCAATCCATCAGAGAGACCAATAATCAAGTCGGACATTATACGTGGGTCAACGGTCTTGAGGTAATTTAGAGGAAATGGTTGAGAGGATGAAGCGGAGTCATCATTGCCACTGTTGTTGCTTCTAGTTTCGTTATTACTTGAGTGGATAGAGGAGCCCGTTTCAAGATCCTCAGTAAGCGGAGAGTGTGTTGCATCAGTGGTAGTGGCAGTAACACTGGCAGTGGATGTAGGTGAATGGTTGCTTGAATCGTTCAGTAAAGAAGTTGATTCATCGATTTTACCGTTGTCACTCTTATTAGAGTCTAAGTTCAGGGCTTTTTGAACGACCAGTTTGACACCGACGAGAGACATTGTTTAGCAGGTGTATGTTGTATATGTGAGTAGTAGCGATAGCCGTTGTTCGTGTTTAGAGGAACGGAAACAAACCCAAGAAGCTTGTTTTTTTTTTGAAAGGTTCGTTTTGAATTAGTTTAATCGCTGATTGGACTTGCAAGAAGGAGTAAACAGCAGTTAGCGACGCCTGTGAGAAAGGGAGGCGGGTGGATAGGACGGGATGTAAAGTGGCGAGACGCTGATGGGTAAGGAAGGAAGGAGGGATCAATAGACACTGTAGCAGACAAGAGCAAAGACAAGGACAGGAACAAGTACAAGGAAGGTTGCAATTTAAAAAGTTGGGGGTGGAAGTTGGAGGTGCAAAGTTCGAACTTTAAACCGACCGGGACCCGTTTGAGAAGTGCAAGAACCGAGAACTGAGAACTGAGAACTGGGAACAGCTCGAAAGCCGTGCTAGGCGCTCTACGTAACTACTACACAGTAAACAGAAAATTCACACGCTGGACCTGTTATGGGCGGTCTTTCTGGTGCTGTATTACAAATGGGCGATGGTGATGGCGATGGTGATAGCGATGGCGGCGTATTGCCAACCCCGGCTGACACTTGCGCTGCCTTCTACTGGCCACGGGATAGGGCTGTACCGGTGCAAACTAGCGCCCTGCCTTAACCCCTAGCTAGTGCGCCGCTTGCTAAGCAGCTCCTGTAAACAGACCCTTGGAGCTCCAAGCCCTCTAAACAATAGCGACGGCAGACAACAGCCTAATAAAGCGCCGCCCCCGGAGCAATTACCCATTGATATGGGCGAATGGCAGCGTGAGAAATGCAGCTATTGTCAGCCGCGTTCTGTATGCGTTCGGCCAATGGGCGTGCGCGCAGTGGTAAGCAGCTAGCCGGCAGCACGTGAAAAAGAAATGAGCGGAAAGGCACCGACGCGTCTGCATCTGCGCCTGCGCCTGCGCCACACTTTGTTTTGCGCCACCGCCCAGTTGTTCTATGTTCCGTGATCCGTTATCCGCATCCCGCACTCCGCAGAATTCGCCTCCCGCATAGTAACTGAGTCACTCGTCACTAGGCAGTCAAATTAAGGCTTATCAGTTGCCCTCTTTTCTTCTTTGTGGCTTCTCTCAACTGCTCCGCCTGTTCTTCCTCTCTTTCTTCTATCCTGTCCTGTATCTCAGCTGTTCATCTTCTCCCAAGCGCCAGCTTACAAAACAACCAACCAACCAACAAACAAAACAACCAACCAATACCACCACTAATATAACCCCTCATGAAGGTCACCATTAAATACAACAACGAATCTACCCTCGCCCTCACAGTGCCTGATAACGCCACCGTGGAAGACCTTAAAATCGCCGCAGTCGTTTCCATACCGCCAAGTTCCGGTTTATGTATTAAGTCTCCTAACTCCATCAACCTCTGGTACTCCGGTCATAAGCTCCACTATTCAGAACTGTTATCTTCTTACAAAATTTGCCCCCAGTCTTTAGAGGCAAACCCCAACTTAACAGTTCATCTAACTTTGGCAAATGACCTCGATTCCGAATGCAACCAAACAGTTGATACGGATCCAATAATACAAAACGAGTCCGCAATAGCCGATGATGAAGACTTGACCGAAATAACAGCAATAAAGAAGACAAGGTCGAAATCTAGAACAAAGTCCAGAACAAAGTCCAAGTCTAAGAAGTGCACTTTCCAAAACTGCACTTCTGCACCCCTTAGAATGGTTGGCGATTGCCAATTTTGCCAGGGAAAGTTCTGCTCCAAACATAGACTCTTGGAGAGCCACAACTGCTCAGGTTTGAAGATTTGTAAGGACAAATCTTACGAGCGTAACGCCCTCAAGTTGCAGTCTGAGCAAACTGTTGCCTCAAAGGTCTAAAAAGAGCATCTTATGTCCGAGGAGGACTATACCCCCACATCCAAGACATGTAAGATCTAAGCATATTATACATTTCCATCGATACCACTACTTTTCTTTTTCATATTTACTTTTTTATCATCATGTTTAACTCAATATACACTCGGGACTATCTATTAATGTCGGGAATTTTATCGTAATATACATGTAGTAAAGTATACATGCGTTTTTGTTTTGTTTTATTTTGTTTTATTTTGTTTCGTACAAGCTGCCAACTGGGGCACATGTAGTGATAATCTTAGAAAGAAATGAAGGAATAAGTTTGACTAGCATAGATTTTAATTGAGTGGCTTTCTGACAACGTACAACATCAT